>JAUKWC010113930.1:0-23705 GCA_032356245.1 Endocladia muricata
TGGAGGAATGTTTAAAGCGAGGGGGGGTGGCAATGTGATATGGGGAGGGCATCGTGGTGATTTCATGGAGAATGTCGAAGGGATTGGGATCAGTGTGAGAAGGATTGTGTGTGGAAGGTACAGCTAACCAGAATTATGCGGCGTGCGGCATGACGCGAGTAATAAAGCGACCAGGGTGATGCACACTACTCAGCTCAGAAACTGCGTGGTCACGGGTACCGACACCAGTGCAAATCGACGGCCAATCTGCCTGTCGAGCCATGCACGCATTTGGCGTCTCTATGCACACATGGAGTAGAAGAGGAACGCGAGATTACTCATGGTGTAACCAGTACGCACACATGCCCGAGCTGGCTTCGCAAGCGCGCAATTCAGAGCAAGATATGGGCGTGGCGGAGAGCAGAGGAGAGAATTCGAAATACACCTATCATGATCTCAAATACACGGTGAGGATGTGGCCTGCGCAGGACGACGGCGGATCTTGACCGGACTGGACTGGATGTTTGTCTGCAGTACTGTACATACGTCGCACGACGAAAGCTACATCTGATGCATCGTTCCGTACCCCCTTCTGCTCGACGCGACGCGACCGTTTCACGATGACATGCACCTCATCCTGCATCGCCCTTGCCAGTGTAAGCATGTGTAATTGTCGAGATGTGTACCCCCTCGTACTTCCGTCCGTTACGGGGGATGCTTACACTAATCACCACCTGGCACAATCTGATACGCTGCACTCCCCACCTTAGCTTTTCGTTACACACCCGCCACGCTGCTCGCGGCCCACTTTCGTTTGGTTCCCCCCCCCCCCCCCCCACATCCTCCGCTCAAACCCTTCCGCTTCTCGCCCATAGCCCCTCCAGGCGACTTCCGCTTTCCCGACCGCCCTTCATTCCGCCCCCGCCCTTCTTCAAACCGTCTCCTTTCTCTCCAACACACTTTCCACGTCCCTCCCCTTTCCCTCGTGTCGTCTCCGCTTCCTTGTCCCTTTTCTTTTCTCCTTCCCTCCCCACCTCTCTTGTCGTTTTCCACTTGCCCTGCCCCCTGCGTTGCTAGCTACTCTTGTGCCCCACGCACCACCCCCATATTTGCTCTCTTTACGCGTACACCGCTTGACACGTTCCTTCTGCATCCCGCGCGCCCCACACACCTTCCCCCCCTCCTCTGTACTCTACTCTACTCTACGTCGACTCATTCTCCTCGTTGAATTTCTCCTCCCTGCCCCCTCTTCCGCGTTTGTCCCCGTCTTTGCGTCGTAGCGCCCTGCCGCCTGCCCGCTCCACATGGCGCGTGCGGGCGAGTGTCCCTCATGCAAGCACCGCTTTGACCATCTCGAGCGTGTCCCGCTCGTCTCCGTTGTTTGTGGCCACTCGCTCTGCGCCGCATGCGTCCACCCCCCTTCATCCCCGCCTCATGACGACGACGATGACGACGACGACGACGATGACGATGACGCCGCGTCTATCTCCACCTCCTCCTCCGATCCCGACGACGACCGCTCCAGTCTTTCCGTCTGCCCCGTATGCTCCGCTGGTCTGGCCGGCTTTGTCAAGAACTTTGACGCTCTTTCCGCCTTGGAGGCCGCTGCGCGTGTACGGCCTCCGGAAGCTCCCGCCCCAGACCTGTCGTCCGTAGTACATGAGGATTTGGTCATTGAGCGCGCGGCGATCAAGTTTGTTCGGGACCCGGAAAATGAGCTTGGAGCGGGCGCGTCCGCTGTGGTGTATCGCGGTGTTTATAACGAGTTGCCGGTGGCTATCAAGTGCATCCGCACAATGTCCGACTCGTGGGCAACCGAGGACCGGCTGCGGCGCGAGCTGCGCAATGCGTCGCGCCTGAAGAATGCGCACATTGTGGAGTTTCGCGGCGCGGCGTGGGACCATGAGAGCGGGCCGCATTCGCCGCGCAATGTGCTCTTGGTGACAGAGCTGATGGCGGGCGGCAATTTGCGTGAGTCATTGAATACGCTTTCGCCGGATACAGGCCTGGCGCTAGAGAGTTTTGTGCAGTTGGGGCTACAGATCACGCGTGGCATTGAGTATCTGCATGCGGAAGGGCTGGCGCACCGCGATGTGAAAAGTGCGAATATCTTGCTCACACGGCGGCTGCCAGCGGGCGCGACCCGCTTTGCGCAGGGGGTGCGCGCGACAATCGCCGACTTTGGTCTTAGCAAGTACATTGACAAAGCAACGGGGGGAGGGACGGTGATGCAGAGTATTATGGAGCCAGGACGATTGGAGGCCACGTACGCGTATCTGGCCCCGGAGGCTTTCGGGGGAGACAAGTCGAATGTCATGCGTAAGAATGATGAGTCGGATGATGATGACGAGCGGTATGACGAGACGGCAAAGAAGAGGGACATCTACGCGTTGGGCGTCTTGTTCTGGGAGATGCTGACGGGACAGATTCCCTGGTCGGGCGTCTCGCTCCCGGATGTCTATGTGCGCGTGTGCGTGCGCAGCGACCGGCCAGGGCCGGCCCTGGATGATACCAAAGTGTCAAAGAGCGTGCGGCGCCTTGTGGAGCGATGTTGGGCGCAAAACCCAAAGCGGCGTCCAAGCGCAAAGTCGATCGCGGCAAAGTTGGAGAAGATTGCCCACAAGCTGCAAATTGGAGTTTCAAATCCTGCGGGCATGTCGGGGACTGGGAATGGGAAGACGAAGGCAGCGGCGGCAGCGGCAGCCGTGGAGTCTGTGTCACTTGTATCGGGAAACACGCCTAATGGAGTTAATGTGAATGGGTCCAGCGTGAAGAATGTGCCAGATTTGCATGCAGAACCGCTGAGAGAGATTCCAGGAAATGCGAGAGATTTGCCGCCTCATGCACATCCCGCCGGAGAGCTGCCTCTGACGTACCAGAAGATGCCGTCGGCGTCAACAGTATATACTGTGCCAAATGATGGCTCGAAAACTCATTCGACTCTAGGCATGGAGACAGCAGAAGCGAGGGATCTAGATCGGATTGTTGAAGATATTCCAGGACATTTCGACGACTCTGTATGGGTGGAAGACGGAGAACCGCATACGCATGGTTCAGGCAAACACGCCGCTAGTGGGAAGACGGGAGCAAGTGCAACCAGCAGTCGAAATGGCCCTCTGTCGAGTTCCCACAACATGGTCGCCGCATCAGGTACTGGTGTTTCGGCGAGCCAAGCGGCATCGCAAGCCAAATCCACTGGGAGCAGAACAGCAGGATTTTCAGCTAGTAATGTCGGCGTGGATGCAGGAGATAACGGGCCCTCGTCGCTGAATCGACGACAACATCGATCGCGCCACCCTACTGTGAATGAACTCGCAGAGGTTGGGCGCGGTACTAATACAGCCCCTACGACGCCCACTGGACAGAGCGGAACTCATGGTGCCGCTTTACATGGGAAACCCACCGCTACAGCTGTTGCTGCCACAGCAGCGGCGATTGCTGCCGCCAAGGATCGTGAGCGAAAACGAGATGATGTTCGCGGCACTCGTGGGCCCACCAGTCGTGTCACACGGCCAGTGAATACGAGTGGCATGGTGGGTAACACAGTTGGTGATACCAGCTTTCAATCGTTACCTTCGGCAGGAGACGGGTGGCAGAGGAGTGGCGGAAAAGAGCAACGTGCTGTCTTTTACGAAAATTCCGATGAGGAAGCCCAAGACTTCGATCCCGAACGAGCTGCCGCAGAGGAGGCAATCGCCGAGTCAAATAATAACCCAGTTGCTCTCCCAAGTGCAGCACGAGCGCAAGTGGTAGCAGCAACTCGCTCACCGCCGCCTCTAGCTCAGAGGTCGACATCAATGAATCGTGTAACAGTTCGACCAAAGTCACCGATGGTACGGCGACCTATGTCACCGATGGTGCCCCGGCAGACGGTCCCCGTCACAACTGTTGCTGTCTCAGGACCAGTTGTTTCACCCAGCAAGTCAAGGCCGATGCTTGAAGAAGAAGCAGGCGTAAAAGTAGTTACAAGCCCAGCCGGGCGCACTTCGGATGTGTCCCCTACGACACGGACAAATAGCACTGGCCGTGGGCGATTATCACGAACGATGTCCGCATCCGCCCCCGGTAATCCGGCCACCGTTCGCACAAATCCGTTAATGTCTACCACCAGTTCAACTCCCTTCACCGGGAGTGGGGTAACCGAGAGCAAAGGAAAGCGTGCGTTTATAAGGAGAATGCGTTCAAACGAATCGCCCCGTCGCATTGCGAGAAGCACAAGTACTACCGGCGTCGAGAACAAACGCCCTCCACCTCCTGTGGTTCACAAGAATCCGTCACATGTCTCTGACACTGTCGTGAGCGATGATGATGATCACGAATACACTGTGATACAAATTGGATCTGGACCGAAAGAAAACTATCGCGATATAGTTGACAGGGAGAACAAGCAGGGTCTGATTCGGCTGTTATCCCAACGTATGGCTCCTGTTCGTCAGGCCGCGCTGGCTCACGCCGCTCTTATCAGTCCTGTCCATCGCAACGAAGAAGACCTGATTCGAAACTCTTGCGCGATTCTTCATCGCTTGACAGTCCCCGGAAGTTCGTCCCAGTCCAAGAATAGCGTCACAGAAGTAACCGCCAAGGAGCAACTAGCTGTTCGCAAGTACTTGAAAAGCAATCAGGGAGTTGGAGCTCTACTGCAAGCGATGCGACCTCCACGCGCGCGCCACCCAACGACGCTGTCTTATGCTCTTTTGGCTTTAGGCAATTTAACGGCGTGGGATTTGGAAGCTCATAAACAATTCAGGACGTCCCATGGAGTTGTTCAGATCACTGAAGTTATGAGAACGCATGCACGGAATGCCGGTGTGCAAGAGAAAGGATGTTATGCACTGGCTTGCGTTGGGGCGGCGTACCCTGCAAAAGCTAAGGGTATATTTGAAGAAGCAGGAGCTCTTGATGTAGTTATCAATGCCCTCTCCGACGTCCAGCAGGAAAAGCCTAACGATGCTGTCACAAAACAAGCATGTGCTGCTCTCGGCGCAATGTGCTCGTCAAGTCCCCCTAATGCTTTATTTTCTGGGCGCAAGGAAGCCCTGACTTACCTAGTCACTGCCTTTGAGCGGTTTCGGCGCGCTTCTCGCGTTGATGGCGGAAAGCGAAGCGAGATGCGCCTGGTCTGCAAAGCGTTTATTGATCTTCTGTGTCATGCTGAAAATCGAAAATTGGCGGGGTCGAAGGGCGGAAGCACAATGATCCTTCGTGCGATGCGTATTTTCCGTCTCGATGCCGAGTTTGTAGAGAAAGGGCTTGCAACGCTGTCTGACTTTTGTACGTATCGCTCCAATGGTACGCAGATTGTACAGGCCAGTGGCGTGGACGACATTGTTGCAGCTATGGAGAGATTTCGTATGAGTGTGAATATGCAAAAAGAGGGATCACGGGTTTTAACGCTGTTGATGAAGGCTACTGGGGATCAGGCAAGGCGACGACTTGTGCATGCCGGAGGAGCTGAAGCCATTGTTTTCGCTCTTGAAAGGTTTGGAGCTATACCAGAAAGCAATGTTGCAGTTGTTGTAGAAACCTGTCAGTGTCTGCACGTTCTATTTCAGATGGAAAATCCGGCGGAGGGTGAAATTTTGGGCAGACGGATGAGAAAGATTAAATGCGATAAGGCTATCAAAACCTCCCTGACGGCACACAAAACAAATCAATCCGTCCAAGAAAAAGGCCGAGAGGCGCTGCGACAGTTGGGGAATCTCAAGGGTGGAGTGGGATTATGGGGCCGAATGCGGTCGGGGCCAAAGAAGCGTTAAAATACCACTATAGATTTGACTTTTTGCTCGAGGAATTCGCCATTGTGAGTATATGCTAAGATGGTGTGTACAGTCGTGCGAATCTGCGGTACAAAGTTTTAGAACCCCTTTTGTCTGTAACTTATTTGGAACTGTTAATGTATTTGTAAAAAAAGTCTCTTGAAGAGCCCCTACTTTTTTAGATGGCAGGCGTGAGGAATGTACTGTACAGTACCAGCTCTACGGTATCCCTGTATAGCGTACTCTGCACATTCTGCGCGGCGGCAACCCCATCGCATGGCAGCGAAGGGCGCCGGCACCCTGCTGCTTTCGACCTCCGCCGCAGCCTGTTGCTAGTCCAGCAATGCTCTTTTCCGAAAAATTGCGTCGGAGTGTTTTGAGGTATGACAAGTGTGCCAGTTCTCCACTACAGGAGTAAGGTTTGAAAGTTTACAAAGAATGCGCTGCCCTGTGCACGTCTCCGTCGTTTCCCTACAGTAGATTCCCCCCTACTCTTTTCCCCTTTCCAGTCCGTGGGCCTGCCTGTGCCCGGCATGCCACGCCACAGTATTCTATCGATGTGGCCTCAATAATCGCTACGTCTCGCTGCAGCAGTGCCTTCTGATTCCAACTCCACGATAAAATCATTTCAATGTCCAGGTCGATACTGCATAGTGATTGATAATTCCGCGCTATGCTTCACAACCTGTGGCGGGCAGCAAACATGAGATCAGCTGCACAGCACACCGCCAGTCGATGTCATTTTTCTAGAATGGTGGATACTGTACAGAAACCATTTTGCTTGGTTGCTTTACGGCGCTCTTTCCGAGAACTCCTGTTTTAGGGTTTGCGGTCATTCGCCACCTGAATTCACTTTTTTTTTGTCTGCGTGACGTTCGGAACATCCCCACACCCTTCATTTCACTCACCAAGAGTCATAAACCGTTCGAGAAGCAGGCATTCCAGCGGATGTACGTTGCAGAACCACAAAGTAAATGTTGTCAATCACGGTGGAGTCCCAGGAATGCTTACGGGCATGGTACTGACCTACACAACCCAAGTGGGAGGCTAATATGCACGATGTATGAGAGGTACCAGGTACGCTAAGGGTAGTGGTGCAACCGTGGCTTTTCTCGGCTACTATGTCTAAAGAGGCAACGTCATAGGACGGAGTGGGAAAGGCTCAATAGCGATTGGAAAGGAGCCTTTTTGTAAGTCTTATAGGGCATCACAAGAGAGTTGCGATCGCTGACATGGACCGACTGCATAGCTTCGTGTCTGCTAAATGCGTTTAATACGTAAAACTCCCTGTGACACCGTGTCGATTCAAGTACATCACCGTCAACAAAGCAAGGTACAGGGTACGTTTTCTTGCAAGGAGAACACGTCTGTCAATCCAGAATTGAAAGGTTTCCAGTGGACTTTGATTTGACATGCAACAAGTTTGTTGTGTATAGCAGAGACTGTCATGCTGAGTGTTGTATGACAGTATTCATTGTGTGCAGAGATATGGACACTCGTCATAATTATGCAGAAACAAAACCATTTGCACGATGCTCCATACCATGCATACGCGCTACATATGTATATTGTAGAAAAGCCCATGCAAGTTCTATCAGCAAATGATGCCTGTGCATAAGACTCGCCACACCACTAAGCTCTTGCTGTGGACGCTGGTTTTACGCTGTCTCCGTGGCAAAAAAGCATTCTCTTCTCGCTTTTATGATGAGACAAGTTTCGTTAAGATGCACTAAAATACTTGCAGGTTTCACGAACAAATGACGGCGTTTTGCAAGAACTAGCCACGTTGAGAGGGTAGAAATGGCCTATTCAGCAACGAGCTTTGGCATTACCGACACGCATGAAGGAAGATGCAGATTTATTTGCCTCTCGTCCATTTCGAATGAGTCAGACTGAAAAGTTGCACATGTTCGGTGATCATATAACGTAGTGTACATTAGCATACTTTCAGATAAAAGTACTTCAAGCATTGAATGAATTCCTACTCTAATTCCACATACTTTCCCACAAGGAAGCACTATTCAGTGTCTGGATATATGTTGAACAGCAAGCCATGCACAGCTTTCACGGGGCTGTTTCTCACCACCGACCCCAGAGTTTTCAGTTACGATTTGAAACTTCGATGAATGCTTTGTAGGAACAGGTTTTTATGTTGAAGCACCAAAGGTCGAGACGATTGCAAATATGTTCGTTAGCAGTGTCTTTCCACGACTCTACCGAGGAGAAATTAAGGTAAAATATGTCGCATGGTGAAGTACATGTACGGCCATTGATGTGTAAACCGGAATGCGGATTTGATCCGCAAAGTTGTTGCCTTGTAATCTGAAAACAAGAGAAACATACAATGCATTCCACTGCTCTACGGCTCTCTACCAGGCCACAGGATTAAGATATTTCTTTGCAGCTGAGACTTCCTTGACTTTGATTAGTAGTTCAATTTTCGGACCGCTAGTCAACTGATCTGCTTCCGAACAGGGCAATGAGTGAGGAGTGTTGAACGTTTGTTCTCGTATTTTGTCTTCGTCATAACATGACCAGGCCTAGGAGTTGGGCTCGTTCTAATATTGCGATGAAAATATCAACGTGTATGTATAAAACGTCATTATGTCAAGAATATAGAATGCGAAAACAAACCATTGCTTCCATGGCAGCTTCTGGCTGTGGAATGAAGATGACGGGAGTGTCCAGTAACAGTTAGAGGCCTTCCGTTTCATCTACGCCCCTCGAAAAGCAACATGAGCTGGTCAGAGCGTCAGTATAGTCAATATTCTGCATAGAACTTCTTGGAAAGGGCACTATTTGATGTGTGGAATTCTACAACAGATCTTCAACGAATGGCTCTGTTGGTACAGTCATCTGAGGCAGCACTTTCAAAATTCTGGAAAGCTACCGTCATTGACAAAAGCCCAGAATGCAAATACATATTCGCGCCTAGCACTATTTTGTCTGTTTCTTGCAGGACCAAAGTTATCGACGATAAGAATGAGTGGAAAAATGGAAAGGTTTGTAGGGTGGAAACGAAGCTTTCCTCACTATTGATTTGTATGCAATGTTATTGACGGAAGAATATATTTCAGAGGGAAGCTCAACTTGGAGACGGTCCGGAAAGTTTTTTATACTAGTTGCAAAATGCAATAATTTATGAACAGGAAACCCGCTGCAGTCCTTGATTTCAGTGGTAGTTTATTCATCCGTTTAATCCTCGTGATACCCGTTCGATAAAAGACCCTTTCTGAAATAAAGCATCCTTATTTTAAGACGCTTCTTACTTATTATCATGTGTAGTCGTTACGCAATTTGTACAATTCTTTCCAGTCTTCTTTAATTTGGTAGTCTCTTTAGTCTGCCCTGCTGCATAGAATGCTGTATCCATCCCGCGCAGTAGGTGCCCAAGGGTACCATCATGCCAAGCTCCCTTTTCCTACAGTCCAAGGCTTGGCTTGCTTGGACATAGTTTCTCTTAGCAATCCGCCTTCATTGATTACAAAAAAAGATGATGAAACATGCGACTGTGTGGCGTATGGCGGTCGTTCTGTCCTCTGACAAATTGTCGTACAGGATGACTAGGTGTTCAGACTTTGGTACACTGTAGTCCCACACACCCATGGAATTTGTCGATAGTAGATGTCATCTCTAAAAACCATGCGCCCGCTCAATTGCCGGTTCTTAGCGATGCTGTAAATTAATATGCGCAAAGCTGATTCTCTCATGCAACTGAGTACACTCCGCAGTGCACAGGGCTTCGCTACAATAGCATTCCGCCCTACCAGCAGCACTTTCATCAACCTGAAGGTGCTCGCGACAGATAATTCAATCGAGTCGTAGAGATATACACTGCGACACTAGAAATGACTGAAGTTGCTGTGTCAAGGGTCCGGAGCTTTTGAGATGAGCTTCGCTACTGCGGGAGTGGCGGGCTGTCACGCCTTAGCAGTATGAGTTTGGCTGCCAAAGAGCTTGTATTCCTAACAGCGTATCAACTAAACCCCTCGCTCCACTGTGCTGCGGGCCATCTGCGGAGTCGAAAGAACCCTACTGGTCTCATGACCTGTGCCACTTTCGAACAGCATCGCGGAGACAAAGAGCTGAGGGATGAATGAAAAGACGCCGGACCAGCGTCAGTTTGTAATTCAAACAGTATCGGCGAAGACGGCACTATCTGGAATTAGACATATGCATGGTCACACTTCTCTCCTCTTTCCTTTGTCCTTTCTGTTTGCACCGCGACACTATCTCCCACTCAGTATCCGCAGTCTGTCGATGGCTCGCGCACAAGTAGCAATCCGTGGGTTGCGACAAACTGCATAGCTTCTGTCGCCCTATATTCCATCTCCGGGCGTAGGGACTACTGCGGCATATTCAGGAACAAGGTGCGTAATACTTTGGTGGACCATCATGTTAAGACGGCATAGGGCGCGGTTTTGAAGCGTGAAGATTATAAAACAGTATTGTTTCTCCAATCAACCGTAAGATCAGGAACTCTGCTCCAGCAGAATTGTTGCGCAAGCTATTGACTCCTAAACCGTTCCGCACAATTGACAATTCCAATCTGCAGATGAGGGAGACAGTCTACACCGTTGTCAAATTGCGATCATCTGTTGTATGCACGTAATACACCATCCGTATGTCATGTACTCGTTGCATCGTTATTTGAGCCTATTCTGTACGATCTGAGAGTTTATAGGAGGTCATGCCGCAACTTGACAATGTTTAGAATTAGAAATTACTACTGGCTGAAACGTCGCAAGATACTAGCTAGCATAGCGTCTATTGAACAGGGCATTCTGTCACAACTATGTCAATCGTATACTTAAGGTGTACATACCGCAAATTTTATAACACGGTTGTAGACAATTGGCCTCAAAAAAGGGCAATTATCCAATAGACACTAGTCAATACTCGTTTTCGCTCAGTCCTCCAACACGAGGGTAGTGTCGTAATTAATTATCTGAAGCAGAATGATCTTGGTGACTGAAGTCAATTTTGAACGTGGATCATGTTCAGGAAAGAGTTTCTTTTTTTGTTACTCGCCCGATCCAGATTTTAGTGAACCACACGTTCACTGTGATGTCGCAGCGTTCACAGCGTTTGCAGCTGTACGACCTATGGCGACCTTTCGATAGTCTGGGGGAGATGAGACGGGAATAGCAACAAGTAAGTTGAAGTTGGGTGAAACGTAATAAAAGCTAATATCTTTAGGTTTCTCGTACTAGTCTACCTCTAATTAGACTAGTATCGTGTACTTCAAGAACACAGCACAAAACAAACTGTTATGATCTAGAGCGATGGTAGCGCTTCAGAAACCATCAATCAACTCTGTGGAGAACCTTGAAGCGGTTTGATTTTTGCTGTCCACTTCTCCTGAACAGCGAAGTTCGGGTTTGTTCCATCCCTTCAGAATCACAAGGGCAAATCGCTCCCACCCAGACGCGAGAGAGATACATCCTGGTCGACCCACATGGCACCCAAGTAGGGCTGTGCCCCGTTTTGGAATCGAAATCATGCCGCATGATAAACGCACATGTACAACCTTTTAGATTCTGTTCTCATGCAACCTTCACCATTGTTTACATACAGTAACACACAGCAACAGTCGGCAAAGAACTTCTTATTCTGCGGAAATAATTCGTTCTCGAGTCACATTACACTATAGTCGAACTGCCGTCAAGGATCGTCATCTGCTCGTGAAAATTTGAGATTTGTGAAGTTCACCGACTAATGGAAGATCTCAAAACAGTTCTACTCGTTGGAATTAGCGCAACTAATACGTAGCTTACGAGAAAGGATTATTAGTCGAAAGGGAGAACATTGGTACAATAGTTCTGAGAGTATTAGAGTATACTGACTAAGATACGATTGTGTCTGGTGACCTAGGTCTCCATCAAGCGAAAACAGCCTGGTAAACGAGGAACATAGTCCGCAAAGATGTCTCTCAAACGTATTTTCGGAAGGGGGTTTCTCGGCTACGCAGGGCACAGGTCGAGGACTGCAAGACTGCCCACATTACATAAGATTTTTTTAAGATTTTTTTTAATAGAGAGACTGTGCTCATTTGCTAGAAATTATCCATAGTCGTGAATCCTCGCAAATTCAATTCGAAGTTCAGATTGCAGAGTATGCTGTTGGAGTACATTCAGCATGTTCATAAAAAGCTGAATCAAATTATACATGGCATGTGAATTTGACTTGTGACAAGAGAATTCCAGTGAATTTACAGTCTTGATGTCCGTACTCGTGAGAACTTGAATTAATGAGCATATTAAATGACATGAAGTAGCTTTACGGTACAATCCGAAAAAGTATAGGTCAACGGTATGACAAGTATGGCAGGGATTCAAAAATACTTTACCGTCAATATCTCAAGCGAATATATGACCGATACTTTTGTGCCTCCTACATGTATGCACTATGTATGCCAATATGTATACACCCGAAATTCGTAGCTACAACACAAGGTAATTTGATATGAAGTTATTATGGCAACATCAAAAAATCTGATATTCTGATCTCCATATTTGCAAGATACCACCAGTACTTTTTGTAAAAGTCGGAGAACAGTATGATAACACGAAGTCGAATGATCGAACGATTAAGTACATGTGTACCAGCATGCGTTAATAATATATGTTGACTAACTTTCCATACCCTCTCATGTACGATCTGTTTGGCAGCAGTCGTTTCCAACAGATGAGACCCGGTCGCGTGCAGTTGTCAATCCCTTACGATAGTAATTGCAGTTCTTATCATGAGATAAGCAGAAGAAGGGTACAAGAAATTACTCATGTGTAGCTTCAATTTCGTCAACAATACCGGGGTATATGAAACCACGTATATTATACTAAATGCCGACGTTTCGAACATGTAATGTCCCAGTATCATATCTGAATCAAACTAATAAAAACTCGACATGAAATTTGAAAGCAATTGAATACTGACAACGTGGAAATTCGAAATAGAGCGTTTAGTCCGCAGGTATCTAAGGTCATTCTGTCCCAACGTTATCAAATGTAAAATTCCTACATGTCTTCACAGAACATCGTGGTACGATCCAAGATATTCGGCCTCGTACAGTATACAGTCGCTTGCCCAATAGATACCAAATTTCGTGTCTATTGGACACTTTGTGAAGCTAGTATGCTTACAAGTGAGTACTCTTACACTTCACAATTGAGGGAAAAGTACGACTAGTTAGTGTCTGTTGGACATTAGGTTTGGCCTCGTATGAGGTCAAGCCTGGCCTCTTACAAGGCCGACTGACTGTCGAGAAAGAGTGTAAAGTATACGATACGTGTGATGACTATGCTAGTTGTTGTACGTGTATTTTACCTCACCCCCTCCTATGATATCAAAACAAAGGGTGGCAAACTCCGTTGCACTCAAACTCTGAGTGCGCAAAAAGTCCGCTGGGTTTTCCGACAGCTCCACCCTGTACGGAGTCCTCAAACAACTTCAAGTAGATCCAAAAAACAGCGAAAGTGGACACCTTCTTGACCTTCCAATATCGCCGCGAAATTTGACCTCATATGAGGCCAAATGCCCAAGAGCCACTAGGCAAACTCGTGTGTGTACAATTTTGCGAACTCATAACGTTATTATTTATCATATGCAGATTATCGGAACCATTTTGCTTTTTTCCGGCCTCATATTCAACTGTCGGCCTGATCAGTAGACATTATGGTCAGTGATGGTGAAACCTCGTTTTTAAGAACATATTACCCACCACGAGAATGATAGGAAAAGTTTAACCGAGTGTATTTTGCATTCTATTCAACATGTTTAGATTCCTTCCTCTCTAGCTAGATATGGCACCAGTACTGCTCCGAAAACTCAGATCTATTGCTCCGACAGTCTTTCGCTGTAGACGTTCGTGAAACTCTACAATACGCTAAGGACGCATCTTCCGTATTTTTACTCACGCGAGTAAATGGATTGCATCAGTATGCAATGCCATAGTAGGCCAAGTACCCACATGATTGAGATGAAGCTGCATCCCAATCTACATTTGGGTTGGATATTTTCAATTCATTTTTCTTTCTTGCCCAAAACCCCCAAAATTCCTGCTCTCCGAGTACACGCAGATACCACTGTAGTCTTCAAGTCTCTACATCTGGAGGCTTTATACGTGATAAACACTGCGAAGTTGGTGTTGCAGAAAAAACATGCATTAGTTGTGAATGTCGGTTTCAACCAATTATACCCGGGAACTTTCGATCTTCCACATATTTTACTGCATTGACATCGTTATCTTACGATATCTTACGATCATTTTAAAATAAAAATTGCGCTTGCTACTTGCGACAGGCAGATGATTCTCCGAGATAGGTCGCAACTTTCTTTTGTCATACACTTCCTATTTCACACCCAGTCAAAGACTAATGCAAAAGCTGTCAACGTCCCATTATAAATAATATTGGTTCGGCGTGCTCTTGTCAAGGTTAGCTTGTAGTCACGGCCTCCGTTGTTGTAGACTATGTTAATTTCCTAGCAGGACGCGAACAGAAATCATCAAGACTTCAATAGATGACCTAGAGTCAGGAGACACATGAATAATATGCGATGATGTAGATACTTTAACTTGGATTTCAGGAAGGCTCACAGTTTCTTGCTGTTTGCTTGTACAGTACAAATAGAATAGGATCTCGTCGGCAATACAGCTGGTGTCGAGAGATGAGTAAAAACCAACCACCACTGTGAGCAACAGTACCCCACATGAGGCTAGAGACTGCGCAATCCTGTCCGACTGCGACAAAGGAGAATACGCTGAAGAAGAACCACGTTGTAGCACAATAACTACAAGCGATATGCACCACCCTCTATCCTTGTTGAAATCAAGAACTCGAATTTGCTTCAGCCTATTACAGCCGTTCTCGGGTTGCGGCATTTGTCGCGAGCGTCAGGCCTACAAAGGACCGTTTCTGAACATAACTTTTAACGACCACTATACAGCTGGTCGAAAGTTACTTTGCTTGTCGGGGTAATAGACAGAGTACAGTTCCACAATAGAGATCGGATGTTCTTGTTGTTTCATAAGCGGAAAGGCGCTATAGGTCGAAAGTATCCGTAGTAGGGTGAGCCCGACTGCCGAAGATAGCCGTAAAAAGATTGCATACTGTTTTTTTCTTCTGGAATTGCTCTCCGTCAGAACTGCCCAGCTCACTCTACGATGCCACTAACACTTCAAAACACCTTTTACCGTGATTTATGATGGTACATTGGAAATTTTGAAGAGAACCGCTCCGGACAGAAGTCGAGCTTTTCCTTACAAACCCATAAACCTCATCGCTTTTCTATTTTGAAAGCCCGCCGATAAAGCTCATTCCGCTGTTGAGAACCCCGTTGAACGAGGATGTGAATGAAGGGTATACTTCAGTAGTTATAAGTCTGAAAGCTGCCTGAGTCGAGTGAACCTTGAAGATTCTACTGCCTATATGTTTGGCCAATGGGCGCCACGCTGCAGGTTGCTGGTCAAACCCCCACATTTTGACAACTGGCACATAATTTGTGTGTTAGTAGTACCTATAGTAGTTGTATGTGCCACTGCATGTACAGAACCTGATGCAAAAACCTGATGTTCGACTGAAGACCGCCTTTGTTCGTACAACGCTAGTCTCGAGACAGGTTAAAACGAAAGTGGGGCGTTTCTGAATTCGACAAGGACGGTCTCAGCCAAAACCGGAACCAGGTATTATGCTCTCACGTCTTCTCTGTTCTTACTTTTCGCTGATGAAAGCAGCGTCATTCCCCATTGTGTTGTTGTCCGCGAATAACAAAATTGGCAGATTGAATCGATTTAGAATCTGGAAGCAGTTTCATATTCGGTCTTGCACTGAAACGTTCTCGTCGCGCAGACGATTACATTCAGCTCATCCACAGAAAACCGAAAGAAACCGTTCTGAGTTGGATTTGTTTGTTCTTGTACTGTATGACACCGAGGTGGCTGTTGAGGGGTTTGAACTTTCCTTTGCATGCATCCCATGTTATTTGAGAGGAGGCAATACTGTTGATCGATCCGTTCTGCGACTCTTTTACCAACTACAGTCCTTTTCTGCGTTTGTGCAGCCAAGAAGGTGGTGCAAAAGTTATTTCTTGCGACCTGTGAACGTTCTGAAATTATGATACCACCACTAGCGAGGTATTCCTGACCTTTTCCGGTCTTCGACTGGCTGTAGAGAGCTCTACTTCTCCGACTCTACTTCCCTCTGTGCTTGCATCGATCTAATATCACGTAAAGTCTACGCAAAAAGGGAATAATGACTGCTTTTCATCCACTTCTATGACGCAGAGTTGCTCTGGCCGATGGGTATGGTTATGTGCACTGGCATAACTAGTGCCATATTTTGCGCTGCGGTACAGATATGCATGGAAAAACAGGGAGACAAGACAGCACAATAGTACAGCTCTCAGTTGGTAGTGCTCTGTAGTACCGCCATGAGCATCTTTCTTTTTACGTAGTCGTAGACGGTAGGGAGAGTTGGTCTTAACTGACTAAGTACATGGGGTAATTTTGTTATTTTGGGGTTTAAAGAATGGATAACAGTCTCTACATTGTACTTCGCCTACTACACGTGTGGCCCCCGTATATGTAGCTGCGTTAAATTGACGCTAGTACATGCACAGCGCCCGGTTGTACATGTATATACAGTATCACCTATTTTGGAGGTCGACTAGCTAGTGTCTGTTGTATCATCCTCCTCGGGGGAGGCGGATATGAGGCGGGTTAAACTATAACTTAAACTAGCACATTTGTCATATTTTCATATGTTGAAGGTTTAGAATTTTCCCAGGACTAGCTAGTATGAGGTAAAACTCGATATCCAATAGACACTAGCTACTGTAGTAGGCTAGTTGTTGTGGCAGGAATTCGCTGGTCTCGTCGTTTTCAGTGACGCTACGCTTTAGCATCAAAATTCATTCAGGAGATGGCCTAAAGCAATTTAATCTTGGTGTACGATGCCTTCATTTTCTGTCCCAGTGCTTATCTCTAACATCGTATCACTGAGAATCTTTACATACGTTTCAAGAATCTCCAGTGCCGCAATGTGCCTAATCAACAAAAGAATACTTCTCAAATAGTATAAGACCCCACTTTGTCCCCTGCTCTGTGCCTCTACGTCACCTAATCACTGTCACCGAGTCATTAAACTCTTCGGGAGGTAAAAATATTACGTGGTTGATACTGGGAGCGGATACGCGGCCTCTATTGCTTCATAATTCTAAAACCTATCACGAGCGTTACCGCTATTCTACTTTCTTCCTTTCTTACGGCTTGTAGTCAGATCTAGTTTGAGATAACCCCAAAAACTCGGTGACCGGAAAAAGGTTTATCCTCGAATCCTGTACAGCTATCATCTCGCAGGATAATCCTTACTCCCAGGTCATCGAGGACCAGGCTCCTTCAATCAGTGCAAATGATTAAACTTCCCCTGTTCGTAAAAAAGAACGGCTGCCTTGGTGTGGACTTGCAAATGAAGAGACCAGCCCTCAACCGAGGGTCTTTGCAACCCGTGTGAAGAACAGTTTGATTTTAAATCGACAGAAACCACCGCTATCCCCACCTTTTGTATGGTTTTGCTGATGAATCCTCATTGCGTCGCATTGAATGTCTGCAATACAACTGCATTCCCACCACATTAGAGACCTCCTTATTGATTTAGGTGTGACTAAACTCAAAAACGTAACACATTCTTCTCCTTTCATGACGAGCGGCTGATGGGAAAGTATCGTACACAGGGGGTGAAGGGAGAAAGAGAGAGCAAGGTCACTCTGAAAAAGGAGTACCGATGGGTTGAATGAGTCCGTGCTGCATTTGAAGCCATTTTTCTGTCTGTAGGAATAGAGTGGGTGGCTGCCAGGGACTTCATGAGAAAAGGAGTAATGCTCTACGATGCATGGATTGCATATTGATGGCCCCGAATCTAACTAAACTTGTTTACATGGCACGGTTTCAGTGCGGATCCTCGAATTACTCTAATGCGCACCAACAGCAGTTTCAAACAGAACTGTGTGAAGCTTCCAGATGACTATTACCGTAGGTGGAGGTTTCAAATCTACCCTTCAGCTGGCAATCAACTGCTTTTACTTCCAAACCTCGAGGGCAGCTCCCTTAAGTACTTGAGGTTCACTGTTATGTGCAGAGCAGTTTGTCCCATAAAGTACCACTATGAAATTGTGCACTTTCTTTCGATGATTTGCAATGCACGGACAGCAAACGGAATAGAAATAATCTTGCAAACATCATAGATGCAACGTAGCTTTGTATTACCGTTGTACTGTCCTGCTGGAAGCACAGAATGGGCGCATTTGCTGTCCACAAAGACATGCCATCATGCTGTGGTACCCAAACAGATCATGCACACACGAACTCGCTTAGAAGTCTCCAGTATGACTGTTGAAGAAACAATGTGGAAAGGAGATGCTTTGAGAAACGACACACACACTCCTGGGAACATTCACGACCGTTCCATCATGCTGTCCTGCGCAAGTAAAGCTGCAAAGGCCCCAATACATTGATGACGAGCACAGGTCTATACAAGAGTTATTCGGTTGGTTGCCGCAATTTGTCTGGGAGGTCTAATCGAGTACTTGTACAAAACTGTTTCAGATATTGTTGTTTAGGCACAGTCCTGTTCAGATTTTATATCAGCTTTTGTCGCCAATCAAGTTGGAGGCTAGATTATGTTTGACTGCTTGTGGCAGTTGATGTCATGTTTGCATGTCTTGCGAAATTGGACTAAACGCGATTGTTTCAAATAACAAATTGTTATCCCCTGTACATTAGAGTTGTGAAAGTATAGGACAAAACTTATTTTCATGGAACAGATGCTCACAAGAAACAAAGTCACTAAATATAAAGAAGAGCAGAGACCGTAACCACTCTCTTGAGTCTGCGCCGGGACAAATTTCTTGCTTCGATGAGATGACCTTGCAATTTTTGTTCGGGAGGAAAGCACATCAGGTAGAATTGGACAAGATCTTTTCCATCAATTGAATCGATTTGCTTTTCGGCGATAAGGCATCTATACTGCTAGGTTCTCCTTTCCCAGTAGTCTTGCAATCGCCTTTTCGCAATAATAACAACTCGTTAACGATCTTTATTACATGACAGTCGCCCCTGCCTTGCGACACGCATGCTCAAAAGTGTTCCTTTCACCAAAGTCTGCTGTAGTGTTCTATTGTGTAAAGGACCTAGAGACATCAAAGTATATATCTAATGCACCACTTTATGGTTGCCTTCTGCGTCACATTCCTCGCAGCATCTTTGTAAAAACCTTAACAAGACGAATCCAGAAAGCAGGACAAGGCCTACGCTTCTTAACGGTTCATCCTAAATTTGCGGTTGCTGTAGCATGCTGATACTAATAACTGTATGCACATACATCGAGGCTAAAGGTAGGTAAATACATAAGCCTTTTCACACTGGCTGAACAGGAGCTTAGCAAACAATACACTATAGAACAAATACCTGCAAGGATGTGCGGTCTCTGTACACACTTTTTTTGGCCGTCGAATGGCCTGATACGGACTCTTGCCAACAGAATTCAAATCATGTGTTGTACTGTGCAAGCAAAATTATTTACTCATGTTGAATAATCCCATTATACCAACTCAATGAAACCGTACTTGCACAGAGGATCTGACGTGATACAACCGACGAGGATCTACGTCACAGGAGGCATGCAGGCCAAATTGTTTAAGAGGGGAATTACGGTCTCACAAACGCCGGACAACGGCTAAAGACCTCTCTAGTATATAGGGATTAGAATTGAGCAACGCTTCAGTCCTTACTGTCTGAAGTAACAAACCCTCAATATGAACAGTGCAGTTGAATTCATTTCGCTGAATCTCATGAAAGAAACATATGCACTGGAATACCAAAACTATCCGTAGCCACAATCATTTTGCATATGTGTCAAGAGAGAAGGGCAGTAATTCGGGATAAGCATCTGCACCGGTTGAGGTGAGAGGTTGAGTTAGGCCCACTTTGGACAGAAGTAGTTTCACACATACTATAGACTTTGTTGCTGACCTTCATTGCAGATGAAAAGGCACCTTTTAGATCCAGTAGTGCTGTACAAGTTCAAATAACGACGTGGCATCCATGCGTGCATGGCGAAGTTCGTTGCTGAAGTGGCAGACACACCTTCGTATTTTCAGTGGTGCGTTGCTGGAGGGCGAGCTGGAGCAGCGAACACCGATTGGTGGCAAACTTTTTTAGGTAACAATCATTACGGAGCAGTAGTATCTGAGTACCACCGTATACAAGCACTGTCAAGTGACACGGAGGATTGGTGCATAGTCCGCACAATCATGTTCTCAAATATATTCAATATTATATGACAGAGGTGGAACTGCACCTTTCGTCGTACTGCTCAGCAAATTATTGTAGCTGCTCAATAATATGCTTCTATATTTCGTACTAGCAGAGTAACGGTTATGTACATGTCATGTTTGAAAGTCCTCGCAATAGAGGGCATGTTATTATTAGCCAAACAAGTGTAAATTCTGTTGTGATGGAAAGTGTACAAATGATATGCAAGATCATTTCGACGGAATTCTAGTTGATATCCATTAATTTCAAACCCTGTAAATATTCCTTCACGCACATCCATCATTAGGCTAAATTTAATGAAATCTTAAAACAGAATGCATCGATATGGTACGCATGTAGAAATATATTCACGCACGGAGATATCGTTCTAAAAATACCATTCCCAGTATACGCTTATGGTCCCACATCAGTTTGGTGACCAATACATGTGCGACTGGATTTAATACACTTTCACCTAAGACATTATTATTACTGCTGTGAGAATGTGAGAATCACGGTTTACCTAAACCTTACATCCACTCAGAACTCCTCACTACTTGCATTACGGAATGATTTCAGTCTAAAATATGACTCACAACATGACGCTTCAATTTCTGAGATAAATCATTAAAGAGCAGCGATGTTCGAGGCTGAATTTAAGATATACTCGTCTCAGGCATTCGAAACCTTTGTGTGCAAATAGCGATCTTTGCAAACTATCAAGGTAAATTTAAAAATAGCTCCGGCTATGTCAAGAAAAGTTATGTTGGTATAGCTCCAGAAGGCTCGTCATCGCTGCTTTGCGAGTGATGACGATCCAACCTGTTGTAAAAGCGACCTAAAAACGAACATTAATCACCATAGCAAGTGCACACAGTTAAGTGCGTCATTTAAATACCTAGGGTAGCGTTAAGCTTTCCCAGATGGCATCTTTACCGCTGCGATAGGTCTGGTATTTATGTCACATACAAGCAAGGTGAAGGCATTTGATCTGGCCCAATGTGACGCCATTCTGAACAGAAAAATAAGAAGTTCAATTTATGCAGCATCAATGCATTTCTCGCAGTGGGCTACCTTGCTTCTCTTCCCCGAGAGCAATTCTGAGCTTTAGTCACGATGGCAGGCGCAGGATTACTGAATCTCTGGTAAAGTCGTCAAATACGATGCGAAGGATGGGTAAACATCTGGCAAACGTTGGCGGAGGAATTGTGCATTGCAATGGGCCTGTCTAGTGCTACATAGCCGAGAATATTTGAAAGAGGTCAGGACGATATGTCACCACGTTCGCATTTTCTTCGCCGATAACAGAGAGGTATGCAGAAGAGAAGCTCAATTCGCAAACCTCAGAACCCTACGAGAAAGTGAGACACAACGACACAATTGAGATGTCCGTTGTTGGGATGTGTAAATCAGACATTTGATGAGACGTGGGAGAAATAGGGTAGTTCTCGTTTCATCTGTATCGAAAGTGTGATGACGAGAAGCATAGTTCTGGTCGAAGAATTGGAAAGTAATGGCAAACTATAGTGTAGGAATTGTTTCTGAATTGCTGGTACTCGTCATGCAAGAAAGATCGTGTTGTTTAGCCAGTAGGACCACAACTTGTATTGCTATGTAAGGGAGGGTATTTCGGTTGGTTGGACAGGTGAGAACGGCAGTACAGTCATGACCCACACTGATGTCTTTACCGCAAGAGTCCAAAGCAGCTAGGTGGTGGGATCGGATACTTGAGCGTCAATATGTACGCCAAGTAATATGCACAAGAGGACGCATTGTTTCGCTGGATGTCCACAAAAATATGTGCAAGGACCGCGCAAAGGGGACTGGAAACGAGAAACAGAACAGTAGGTACGAACTGTAGCAAGACAAAAACTAGGGCGTTGCTGTTGGAAAAAGGGCTACAGGCATGCAAGCACACCACGTCAACAGCGCATATTGTCGTGACTGCGTGTCTGCTGTCCATAGGTGTTCCTACAGTCACAAAGCCGGGCTAATCCTCCCTCGACATCAATTCCCTTTGGAAAGACGCAAGGACTCTTGACATGACGGCTGGAATGTCTCCTTGATGGACGTCATACGGGAGAAAGTTGTCGACATTTCCATCGCGACTTGAGTCGATGGAAAGCAGCTCATGCGAGTGCGTCGGGTGACCAACCAATGTTTGTATTGCATTATGCGCTGTACAAGTAATTCGTAGTACGCGAGGGTACAATGACTGGGTTGCACTGCGAGGTGCGTTTTGTGTACTGTACCACGACAGAGGCAGCCAAAAATGAAACACCTTTTTTGTGTGTGTGGGTTGTTGGTGAAGAGCACAAGGTATGTCGAGGAGAATATGAAAGAGCGTGCTCAGTGATTGGCACTGGTGGACAACGTGGTGTGCTAATAGTAAAAACAGAGTAGCGCTGGACTGGCCACACTATGTCGAGAGAAGCAGTGTAATTTGCAGCCCGTGAAGCTCGACACTTTTCGACACAAGGTCCAGCATGTCAAACAAGCGAAAGGTGGCCGTCATACATTTACGTGCGCCTTTGATCAGGAGTACCCCGCGAGGATTCCAGGGCCCCCACTGGCAACTGCGCGGCGGCAACACACCTGTGAAGTTATTTTCGACCGTTGTACAGTACACGATACAAGATCGACGTGCCGGGACACGCGTGACGGATGCGCCGTTACAAACCCCCACCCACAACCTCACCGTACCCCTTCCCCCGGTGCCCCCCCTCCACAGAAAGTAGACCGATTTTCAAACACACTGTGCGCAGTCAAGATGGGAAAAGTTTGACACCGAGAAAGTGGGGGCGGTGTGTGTCAGCGAAATTCAGTTGTATTCATGACATCGCCTCAGTGGTGAATTAAAGCACGCCTGCCGCCTTCCGCCGCGCCATAATTCAATCGGCGCGCTTGGTAGCGGTGTCCACGTAACTCGACCCGCTCGCACGAGGCGTACGCGCCGTGTGCTCGGCACAACGTATTCTCCATCCACCTTCGTGTTTCACACGTCTCTATGAGACAATCGCAAGACAGTCTTTCGCTAAACGGCGCGTACGTTGATTTTGGCATGAATTCGCCGTCGGTTTGATACGTGCACACAAGGCAGCGGGCGTCAATGCGGCAAGCAACATGCTGACCACGCCGTCTCAAGCCTCGCGCATGCACCTGCTGTTCACGTTGCTGTGGAAAACAACCGAAAAACATGCTTTGCGGTTGCCGTCTGCGTCGCAAAGTGGCAGCCAGCTCCTGCTCTTGACACCTCCATTCAAAAATACACGCCTACAAACATGATCCCTAACTGGACCGCCATTCAATACGCTCCCCTCCTGATGCAACTTTCTCACCTCACCGCAATACCCTCGCGATACACACCTCCTCCTCAACCATCCCAACACTACATATAAGACCGCCCATCCACCCACCGACCTGCTCAGTTTGCCTTTTTGCTTTGCCCTGCCCTGCCGTGTCCTGCCGTGCCCTGCCGTGCCCTGCCGTGCCCTACCTTTGCTCTGTTCTGCCGTGCCCTGCCGTGCCTTGCACTTCCTCCTCGACGCACCACCTTCGCCACGACTTTCTCGCCCCAATGGCCTCCCGCATCACCCCTTCACTCGCCTCCCTACCCTCCCTGCCCTCCCTACCCTCTCTGTCCTCTCTGCCCTCTCTGCCCT
>JAUKWC010114041.1:0-23697 GCA_032356245.1 Endocladia muricata
TGACAACTAGATGCATTTCGTCGTGATGAGCGACGACGACTCTGCAGATACTACAGAAAATTACAACAAACATCACGCGGGCCGTTCTATGGACAAAGTCATTGAGCACCTCATTGCCAGGTCGCGGAAGAACAGCGTCGCGGCCCCAGTGACAATCCTACCGGCTGGGACCTTAAGACGCGACTTTACCCAACTTGCGACGGTTTTGCGTGCGACCGCATCCAGTGTGGCGATTCCTTCCCAAAAGGCCCCGAAAAGTCATAGGTGGCACGAAAGCACTTTTCCGGAAGAGAACGGCCGCTTCATTGGTGCGGTCAACGCCTCGTCGAATGCAGGTCATGCCGTTGGCGAGGTGCGCCGGAGTCAAAGAAGCAGTGGGGCAGTCGAGACAAGCTGTCACACAGAAGATCAAGGCTTCGAAGAAGAAGGTGGGTTAGGCCGAAGAGACGAAAGCGGCCAAGAAGATTACGGGTCAGTGCCAAGGTGCCCCGCAGTTTTAAAGTGACAAGATTCCGAGGAGTCCACTAGTGACAGCTACCGACGACGTACCGACGTTTTATTGCAGCCCAGAAACCTCGGATACGCTCGCATACTTTGGACCGCAACATTTTCGCGACAGCAGGTTATAACTGGTGCCGTCGGAGTGCCCGTGGCCGATGCTCTGGCAACATCCAATCGACGTACAATCTGAGCACCGAGGACGCATCCACGTCGCGACCATGAACGTTGGAACGGTACATTCCTCCAAGTTCTTCATGAGCAGTTACGTGCGTATCACCACGCCCGAGGGTACGGATCTAAGTCTGGCCATCTGGAGACACAGACTACTCCGGACGCATTTGTGAAGGAGTCTAGCAGATAGCCACGTCGACTGTGCCATCGAGTATGGGTACTATGCGAAGCGACGGGGTGAGCTTTGGTATCGCAGCTGGACTTGCCTTAAGGACTTTATGCACTGCAGCGGCGTTCTGCGGGGAAGCCTCGAGTACCCAAGAAACACGCTCAAGTTGAACCTTTCCGTGGACTCGGAGCCGTCTCCGTCCATCACAGGCACATATGATGTGGATGATTCCCCCAGTAAGGGGCTGGATGAGACCTAGTGGAGCCTGATCTGCAACGAATGGAAATTCTAGAACGACGCAGAAAACTGGCAGTTGGCAGATGCACGCCACTCTAGAAGGCAGAACTCACCGATAGAACCTAGTGAGTCTACAGGGGATTTGGTGTCGATTTCGCGAAAGCATGCGCAGGTAAACACGTGAGCGGTTCGGCTTACAACTTACGTCGGTTGCGGAAGATATCCGGAAAGAATCTGTTCACATAATCGGCTGAGAGCGGATTCTTTCTGGGCGAGAAAGACTGCCCACAGCGAAGTCAGCATCACGACTACGACGAGACATTTGAAGCGTGGACACTCGGTTCCTGTTCGATTCTGACTAGGTGGGTTGGCCTCTTTTTGTACGCGCATTACTATTCGCACGTGTTCGCACATAGAACGGGAAGCGAGCCGGTGGTAGCGTCGGCGTTACGCAGGATGAAATATATCGTTGGGGCGCCCAACTCTAGTGCATTCGGGCAGGGGCATCTCAGACATGACGGAGCTGGTTAAGGGGACCGTATTACGGATGAAGTGACGGTATAGTACTGTGTGTACTTCGTGCCCCAAGGGAAGTGCATGCCAGACGAGGTGTTCTACGCACTCAGAGCGCTACCCTATTTTTCGCGAATTCAAATCGGCCATGTTATTGATAGGACTAATAGACGAGCTGACCAGTTGGAAAGTCCTGAGGCCATCGACGTTGCTTGGTCCGTAGATACGCATGTGGATGGGAGTAGGAGGACAGCAGAAGGTATTTCTAGAGGTATAGGTTTCGACACCCACGACTCCGAAAACCTCAGGACCATTCCAACTGGTAACGAAGAAGATCGGGTAGCTCTACAAAGAAGTCAGTACATTCCGCTCCGTAGAACAATCTTTGAACACGAAATGTGTGTATGAGAAGTATTTGCGATATGCAGCCAATGCTATGATGGCCGACGGGGACTTCGGCTCAGTCGCCAAAACGGCCGCCCTCAACCGTGGGCGATTCAAGCGGCGCTGTAGCAAATAAAGGACGTTCGACAAGTACTGAGATTTTATTCTAACGGGATGTCACTATTGAATGGGGCGCGAGCCTCCTCATCAGAAAATACATGAGTACTGGCGTGTGCGAAAGTAACACTGAAAAATACCATCTCTGTGGGCATGCAGTTTCACTTCAGTAGGCTCCAGCCCCAGTGGCTGGTAGCATCCCCAAGAACCTTAAAAGATACCTACTTTTGAAAAGCACGAAGTACATGAGTACAACCTCTCCCTGACGCCGACATGCGCTTTTCTTGCGTTCTGCATTTTTCGTACTACGTGTGCAACGTGGTTAGCACAAAAAATCTGCGCATGTCATCTTCTGCAATCTACCTATACCACGACTAGATCAAAAGAGGAGTGAAGTGTCGGCGTCTATCCTTCCCTCGCTATTTTAGGGAGAGGCGGGCAAACAGCTTGAAAAGAAAGTTTGTGCGTATTGAATGATGCTGATTGGACGGTAGGCCGTTGGCTTGAGCTGAAATTGACAATGTCTCGTCCCAAAGCACACGCTACCAGATAACTGACTTTGTGCCACCATTCGTACTCAGTGATTGTAGTATGGCCGAAGCAGACTCCGCGTCGCCACCGGAAGGCGAAGGACATGAACTGTACATTTGAGGCTCGCGGTATGGTTCACCGTCTTAGTTTTAGTAGAGACTAAACTGGTGCCGTCTACCGACACTCGTACAGCTCGCTACTTCTGATGTAGTATATGCTATAATCCTCGATTGGACGCTAATATCCCTAGCCTACCATCCGAGAACTCAAGATATAGTATCACGCTACGGCCCCTGCTGTGTAATGTGAAGACAATTCTGGGGGAAACCACTCCTGGTCAACACTACAAAACGAGGTTCCCAGATTTTTTGCTTCGCAATTGGCTCATAAAGCGGACGGAGGTCCCCAGGGTAGTAGTTTGCAATCTAACGGTATGCGATTGAGCGTGAGGAGAATTTAAGATTGGATTCTTTGTGTTGGGGACAGTATAGATGGTTTTCTACCACGGAGGTAGAGTAGGTGATGTCCGGACCTGCAATGTACTGCACGATCAGTCGCTCCAGCTGGACTTTCGGACAGCAACCTATCTGCAGGTACTGGACGCAGACAGGTACGGGACAAGATTTTGAAAATGTAGTTGTTTGGAAGGTGGCATCCGTGCGAAAGACTGCCCTCCTACAAGAACGCCTCATTATCGTATGCCAAGGTAGTCAGGATTCCATGACAGTTAAAAACGGCCAGATCGGGTGCCGGATTTCATACGCAACTGTAGCGACTGCACGTCCGTTTGGATTTCCGGAGAAACATACGAATCCTTGGCGCTTCTGAAAGCCTGAAAGATGCGGCAACGCCATCTGCCAACTACATTTTTGCTTCTCTCTTACCAGTCGCTGGAGAGCACAGCTCGGACACTGTAAGCATCCCCGTTCGGGCCCGACCTCTACCCTCTCTGCGCTTCTACACCTGTCGAACCGCCTCCTGTGCGCGTTCGGGAATTTTTGGTGAAGTAGAGTAGACTCCTTCTGTGGCCGTGCATCCTCCTCAGGCAACGAGTGTGAGAATCTCTCGCTCTCCGCGTTTACCCGTGCCGTCCCGGAATTACGGATGGGTCTTTAGCTGAGGTTCACTCTCGATCAATCCGACGTGGAAGAACTCAACAATTTCAAACGAAGCCTCCGTCCCCAACGAAGAAAGACAAGGTGTAGGTCCAAATGATCTCTGGAGTTAAGACAAATATGGAAGAGTACAACTACATACTGCTGGAAGCCTCCGAAGAACATCTTGAGGTGCATATGATGACGGAGGCGACCTTTTCTGAACTCTTGCGACTACAAGCATGAGTCAAGTATGGCGAGGAGGAGAAAGAAAGTTTATGGATGACTCGAAAAAGGTCTACAGGCGCCCAGAACGGCACATAGGGAGCCTTCACCAGGCGTGATCCGACCCGCAGGCGTATGATAGAAATAGGTGCAAGCTACATTGGCATCGTCAGCACACTCGAAAAACGGATTCTGTAATGATCTCGCCATGAGACTGGGAAGCCGGACCCAGTATGTTCTGTTCCAATCTGGGCGAAAATGGGTGGCGGGGATAAGAGTAAAGTTTTTGCGATCCTCGTCTTCCCAGGCAACCACCGAGTATCACTGGTAGAACTCGCCACGGGACGTGGTACAGGTGCAATGTTGGCCTTCCGCTGTAGACCCTCACGGAACTCAGTGCCCTTTTCCACGCCAGTGCTTACACATTTGAAGTATCACGTGTCTAATACCAGTCTCGCACCTCCAGACATCCTCGTCGTCTCCCGTATTGGCTGATGCAAGTGTACATACAGTTTTGTCGCACAAAAAGAAAGGACCGGCTCTCTTATCGCGAAAACCCGGCCGGCGGACTCTTCGAGTCCAACACCCTCGTGCACCGTCGTCGCCATGCGCACCACTGTACAGCCCGCCATCTGGTCACTTGACTTTCTTGTTGCAGTGCCATGCGTGTTTAAAACGCTGTTGTAATTCTTCGCCGAGGCGTCCACAGACGCCGGTGCATAGTGCAAAGAAGGCAAGCGATTTCCCTTGTAGTTTGCAACAAACGGGGCTATGTAGCCCGGTAGAATCTCGTATCAGGAAGCCCCTGTGGCGGACTCGCTAGGCTTGTTACTCTTGCTCGCAAATAAGTTCCGTTTCCCGCCGGTGAAGGACCTTTTGAAAAGCCCCAAAGAATGTAGAGAGCACCATTGTTCTATGTGTTGCTCCCAACACTTTCCCGGAATGCACCAACCAAGCACTGTATAGCTTGACTAACGCTGGCGTAATACACATCATATCCCACGAAACGGCGATGTTCCTGAGAGCCAACTCATGTCTTCGCGGCCAAACAACTACTAAAGAACACGGCCTCTACGAAGTTCCGTGGTGTCGAGTACCGCTGGACTAGGTCACTATTGTCCTCCATTCTGTTCTGCTTCAATGCAGACAACTCCAGGCGACTCCATTGGTCAGGCATTCCCACCACGTCCATGGGCCCCAATGGCCGAATCGGATCCGAATAGTTTGTCCATGCTACGTGCAGTCAGAGCACACACCCGTTCTTCTTGTAGCATACCAAAGCGGAATATAGCTCAGACGGCACAATCCTCCGTCCGAAGGGAACAGAATGTAGAGTAACTGAGACGTGGTGAAATCCCTGTAGACCCCAGTTTCGAGTGGATTTTCGTTCAGCTCGACCGTTTGCCATTGGCTGGTCCTCCACGTTCAATACGAAGTCCTTTTGCCGCCTTGTTCTAGAAGTACTGGACCGGTCCCTTCCAAAGTCGTACACTTCCCCGCTCTGTCGCTTTAGAGTCGGAAGGCATATGCCAAGCCGGAGACCGTTACGGAACCTGATTCCGTGGCAGGTTTTGACTAATAAGGCGTCAAATATGGGAATCAAGGCGTCCATTTCTCTGGGGCGGAACACACTCTACGTATAGTTCCCCACCTCGTGCTCACTTCTGTTTTTCAACCACGAGTCCGTCACGAGGAGTTGGATCCTACCTTCGAGGCACTCAACCAAGTCTTTAGCATGATGATTGTCAACCTTGTAGATCGCAAAGGTGTGGACATGCCAGTACGACTTGGTCATGCCGTGCAGCCTCGCGAGAAGTTCGGGGGAGGGGGTCCCCTCGGAGAACAACCCCTTCGATACCTCCTCCGGCGGAGGCGACAGGTTCGTGCCGCTGGCTGGTTCTGGTGCTTTACGGAGAGTATCTACCCGCTGCGTCACTATTGCGTCTAAAATGGGCCGCAAAGTACCAATAGCTTGGTGTATACGGCGCGGTGTTCCAAATTTCTTTTCTTAGCTACAGTTACATCGTCGGACCAGCTCCGTGTCCTCACCCCGCGGTGACGACAAAACAGGAGGACGGTCTGGAGATGTTACCCTGGTGGCCTCGTTGTTCGACAGCTTCACTTTCCGACGACAATGCGGTTTCCTGTCTTCGGAACGGGCGTCCTACGAGCTCGAATTCCCATAGATTACCTTGTAACAAGCTCTAGCGCATTTGCGATTTTCACGCCAAGGTCCCCAGACCATCCGAGTACTCATGCTTGAATTACTATCGACTCTCGGACGTGGTCATCACGCTAGTCACACCAGACTGTGTGCGTACCGTCGCTGCGGCGTGTGATATCGTACCGAGCCATCTTTATGACAATAGATTGCCATGGGGACGAGAACAAGATTGCAACCCTGAACATTTCCGAGTCGATCTGAGCAGCTAGACCATAGGCAACCGCACTGATTGTACTCTGTTCTTAACTTGCGACCACGCCGCATTCCAACGTCGTCTATGGCATGGTTGGTATCAAGCCATCAGTGTGTGCGTCCAAAGCCATGATGTGCTGAACGAGCGGGCGATTTAAAAGAGTAGAGTGGGACAAGATTCTCACAATCAGGAACCTCGACTGACTGCTCCTCCACACCCGAGTCGTCAGGTGCGTGGCAAAGACCAGACAATTTCCATATTGGCTACCTCGGAAGCGGTGCTGGTAATACAGGGAATAAGAAGTGGTTCCAATAGTGAGGGACACCCTGTAGCTCTTTGGGCTTAGGGCAGTGTCCCTGATACCTCCAGTCCACTTGTCTTTCGAATTCAGCAAAATGAATGAAAGCGCTGCGCGCACTATCTGCCAGATTCACCCTACACCCAGCTCTCAAGAGACCATATGGTCGCTTTCGATGCGTATGGGACAGTTTGTTTGAGACTATCGCTGCTAGCCCTTTACTGCCACATTCTTTTTTGATCCCCAAGGAGGCTTCGTCATCTCCTCTGATAGCAAAGTGCAAACAGGTTCATGCAGGGTACTTCATGTGCACAAGCTTCTCGTCCACTTCTGGTGCGGAGAGACCGGTAATAAAGCCAGGCAAGCACACGGCAGCTATCTCAGATTGGTCCCGGTCGATCCACAACACGGTTGCAGTGCTGTGAGAAAACAACGAAAGAATGAAGAATCGCAATGCCGAAGGTGTGAGGAGGGTGACGCACCACATAACAAGCTAAGCAGGAAAAGCTTTGGCGACGGAATTGAGAGGCGGCGAGACGGAAATGGAGCAAAGAAATCAGGCGAAACCACCTCGACACATGAGTATGGCGAGCGCGTACGCTGCATTCCAGCTGATGAAGGTTTGTCGTCTTCGATTTGCTGGCCGAGGGGTTACCCGGTTGGAAAATGAGACTGTGACAACTTGTCGTCCTTCTGCCCTGCAAACACAGGTACCTCGTGAGGCCCTCCGTTGACAAAAGTCTGTAAAGTAAGTGATTTCTGGACGTTTGCGTGTTGCGACGGTTCTGCTAGTGACAAAGGCTGAGATATGCCAACGCGTAACTACGTGAGTAGATACATTGGACACATATTACCCGGGAAATAACTCCTATGTACTCATTTGTTTCCATACGCGCATATCGCGACTTCTATCGTCAGTAATACCTCCGTAATTTGTGTTTTTGCTACGTTTCCAGTTGCCTATTACCAGGGCCAGAAACCCTGTTTGCAGTATGCCTCTTGGCGCTCATGATGCTGAAAAACCTGTAAAGTGATTGTCAGCTTGTCGGTCATTTTACAATCGGCCCCAGGACTGGCTCTAACTAGCACGTATATTGCGCCTACCGAAGGAGCTGCGACGTACCACTCGAACTTGAGGTTCTCATGACGACCCAGCCTATTGCATCTCGCATATAGAGCACCGCTATACTGATGACTCCGCCGCCCAGAATGCAGAGAACGTCTATTTTAATGCGTTGATCTCGTAAGCGCAAGGAGAAGCAGCGGGATGAGAACCGCGATGTTCCAGCTTTAGGTACTATCATGACTGAATGGAGCCACCGCGTTTTTGAATTTCAGCGGCATCCGGGCGGCAGATGAACGCGAGTATCGGAGAACGCGAAAAAGCACGCCATGTCTCTGTTGGTTCTGGCATGTGAACAAGCGGATGGAGACCATGTCCCGGTAAAGAGCGATGTTGCTCCAGCTCTTCTTCAGCTGTGTTTTGCGAAAAGGGATGCAGACGCCCACCAGGTGCAGTAGCCTAATAAACCTTCTACACGTACCGCGCATTTTAGAATGCCATGGAATGTCGACTTTTCTCGTGTTCCAAACCGCCGAGTTCCTGTAGTACGGTGGTTTTCCGCATGGACGCCGGCCTCCAAACAATTATTCTGAACTGCCGCATTCAGTGAACGCGCACATCCGTTAGTAGCAGTTCATTTCCTAGGAAAATATCCAGCTCGTACGGCAGATTGCGCAGTACACTACAGTTCTGCGTCTCATCTTACGTACCTTATTGTCAAATGTGAGCTATAGCCTGCCTCACGTTGATGAGCTTACCTTGGACCCTTCATACTCTTAATTGCCTTTCGACGAATTTTGCGGCACTGCACTAAAGACCGGTACGCGGAGTATGGGCCATTTGCGGGTCTCGGAAACTGAGCCTTATGCTCGGTGTTCTTCGGCTGCACTGGCTCACCCAGAATCTTGCCAACATCATACGGCAAGAGATGGTGTGTGAAACTCTGCGCTGATCTCTCGAACAGTATCGTACACATCGTGCGACGCGACCAAGACTAAGGTGCGATCCGCGTAATGAGTCGCAGATCGCAAGAGTGCTGCTGGACGGCGTCAGTTCAGTCCGTGGCAAAAATAAGAATTTTACGTGTATCGTGGAGCTCAAAATTCGTGGTTCTGTCCTTTGTACTCCATTTGTGTAGTAAAGCCTGCTTCGTGCATCGAACCATCACTGGTTAACAATGTGCGCCCGAATTCATACACCTCGGGCGGCGTGATTTACGCCGAAGTTTTGCCAATTGCAGCGCAAAGTTGAGGCCTCCAGTCGAGGTGGCATCCTTTTATACGTAAAAAATTTCTCCCTATGCCATACGGCCACATATCCCTAGAAGTACTCGGAAAGTATATACGGCAACACTTCACTCCACCCCTGCTATAGCCGTGCTACAGTTGACCCATCCAGAACGGGATGCACAAAGTTCTTGTTCTGAACAGGTCTAACACGTATCACACGAAGCGTAGAGACAAACAGAACGCCGAGTCGACGTTTGGCAGAGGTTGTGAACGTGTTTTTCGCCAAGTTGAAAATTTTGTAATTATTACGATCGGTGGGGTGTCACTAGTGATAGGGGCTCAGATCTGGACATGTGAAAATACATGGGCAGATGGACGTTATTTTTCAGGTTACATTTCGCACATACATCTGCTCATGTCTCGTCACATGTGTACCTCTGAGCCCCTGTCACTAGTGACACACTCCGAGCCTAAATTACCAGTACTTCTGAAACTTTCTTTTCTAGCTATGGCGTCCCTAAAATCGCCAATATTTCTCGGGGACCTTTCTTGCGGCTGAGCCGGAGTCCTTTTGTGCCACTATAGTGGGCGGACTGCTCGCCTGGAACTGGTTCTCAAAGTGGCAGGTAGTGTTTAAGTTTGTTTCACTTTACGCTATTCAGCCACTTTGTCGCGGAGCTAGGTAATCTTCCTTACTACTTGCCGGAGCGGGTATGAAATCCTCGAGGTCATTGGAGTCCAAATCATTATCAGTAGGACTGACCTCCTCTGCCCTACCACCACCGTCCACGTTCGAGTCTGTGAACTCAGCCACGCCCGTGTCGTACCCACTGTCGTACTCCTCACCTCTCTCATTATTCCTACGGCTAACACGGGCCATCTCACTGGCCGGGAACTGTGGTAACCCTCTCACTGCGCAGAACCCCTCGTCCGGCATACCTTTCCTTTTCCGGCATAAAGTACACATGGTGCTGTACCGTAAACTCATCCGCGATGCGGTCCGCATATCCATCCCCGGCGTGCGTGAGAGACCTATGCCCGGAAAACACAGAGTTGGGCGGCGAAATGATCCTTTTCATCTAGACCAACGCTGCCGTGGCCACGTGCTCGCTCTCTCCTCTGTATGCAAACGCCAGTGAATAGTCAGACATCCACAATGGGAAGCCCACTGCCCCGCTCACGATTGCGGAAAGGCCCAGCGTCTCCGCTTTCGATGACTCGTCAAAGTCATTGCGCAACGCTTGCCGCGGGCAGTCCTTCCTAGTAACCGAAACGCCAACCCGGGTCTTAGTTATTGAGAGCTTCCTCCCAGATATCTTCCTCAGTCCGACGTCGACGGCAAGGTAACCCACCCACACGTCCAGCTGCCCACGCCTTGGCGGAGCCCGATTCCAACTCCCCGTTGAAAGGCAAGCTGCCACCAGCAGGCTCCGTGTACTGGAGTAGCGGGCGATTCCCAGCTTCAGCGCTACTGCGTCCCCCTTGTCTTTCCCCTCCTTCACATTCGGGTTCAATCAGATCTCAGTCAGCCCCTGCCGCTGTGCATTCTCCACGTGGCATCTGCGCGCAGTGAACGAAAGCAACTTTTTCACGGGGGAAAGCTTCAACTTGTGCGTCACCATCAAGGACTACAGGCCTCCGCGCGGAATGCAGCTGGAGTCAGCGAGGTTCCGAAGGCACATGTTGGCAAGGGGCTGCAGCCTACCTTGTCTCTTCTGTAAGTAACCATATCCTCTCCCATAATCGTCACTCTCGTCTGCTATACTCCTGCACAAGTGTTTCTTAGGCCCCTTGGGGTTCCAGATATCCGGGCCCACATCACTACCCTCGAGCTTGGAAAAGGACTCGTAGCTCCTGGTGGAGAAATGAAGCCGATGCATGGCTACGATTTCATTGATGGAGAGTTACAAGTGCGCCTGGTGCTCAATAGTTATGCGCGTGGGAAGCAATCAGAGCATGGGGTGCTCGTCTTTCGCCATCCACACCCGCAAATTCTCTTCATCGTGATCTGGCAGTCCGACGTACGCCGCATTTTCCGAAGTGTCAGGTGCTTTTCCAGCCACCGCGGTCTTCTCCGCAATGCCGACTGCGAGCTGGTTTGAAACCCTATCGTGGAATATCTGCGGGGCACCATCACATTGGCTCGCGACCTCCTGGGTCGCCTTAATCTTCTCAGTAGCCCCTCATCTGGACTGCTCCACTAGCCTTTTCACTCCACTGGACATCTCGGAGTGCCCAACTGCCAGAAGTCGAGGCGTCGAATGTCAGGAGGGTGTAGCCGTTGTCTCCCCGGCAACCGCCTTTTTCGCGGGCAGCAGTCCTGCGGGCTTCTGCGCACCGACAGCAGACTAAAGTTCAGTCGCGTGGGAAGCAAAAGTACGCCGAGAAAAGCTGCGTGTAGAAGGCACAACACCTGGGGTAGTCACGCGAGGCGGGGCGGTGTGCTTGCTGGTGACGACAGCAAAGTGTTCAGTTACCTTGTTCGCGAAGCGTGTAGCGCGGCCTGGTTGCGCTTCTCCAAATCTTCTTGAGAGGCGTTGTCTCTCTTGGAGATGAGGCGCATCTGGTTCATGTAGAGCTCTTTGACGAAAATCCTGAGGAGTTCCGATTAAGCAATCTCAGCATCCAGAAAACTGTGACGACTCAGGCCCTTCACGTGGCCATAATTATCAGGCAAGTCTAAGCAGAGTTGGAAAAGCTGGCCCACGCACGCGTAGAAAGCTTGACAGTGAAATTCTTCGTCGCGGTTCGAGTTGTTTACGGACGGCAACGCGGACGTCATGAACAGAGCTACGACTCGAAGGCTCTCTCTGAACAAAGGTGCTGGTCATCAAGGTGAGTGAAGCCAAGCTTCTTGGAGGTCGAGGTGTCGAAGGCCAGGTCGCTCAGCACTTCCACGAAGCCTGACTCTAGAAGGAAAACCTTTACTACGCGTACATAGCGGCGGTAGGCAGACGGGTCGGTTGTTGGCAGTAGAATAGCCTTGTTCGTTGCTTCGCCAGCTCCCTTCTGGCTCCACGTCAGTGGTTCCATGTCATTATCCACGAAGAGAGCCTGCACGAACTGAATGACACTGGTGGGGTAGGCGAAGAACTTCTTGTCGACGCGAACCAGTCCGGCCGAGCTGTTCTCCTCCGACGCATCGGACATGATCTCTGTATCCATGACGTCCCGCCTATCTTTTCGGCGAAAAAAACGAATGCAGGCGCGCTCGCGAGCCAGTGCCGTGCCGTCCCTCTGCTCTTCGAGGCTAAGGGCTGATTGGCGGCGATGAAATCCGTACAACATAGCACACTTCACCCCTTCGCGCAACACTGTCCCTTCCGTGATGGTCTCGTCACTAATATCCAGTAGCGACGTACTGGACCAACGCCACACTGTGACCGACATGACGCCATGGTCGTAGTTGTGGCCGCCCTCAACAATGCTGGCCCGGAGCGCGTCGATTGTTTCGTCCGTGATTTCGCCTAGAACGTTCTGCGGCGGTATGTTCTCGGCAATACACACGTAGAACTTGGTGGAGTCGTAATCGGCCTTTGAGTAAGCCTAACACGATACCGGCTGCTCCACGACCTGCACCGTCACCACATCTGAGTCCCAAACATCCAAAGTCTCTGTTTTTGGACAGCAGTCCGAAGAAGGTCGCACCTGCTCTGAGGCGTCTTAGTGCAGGTGGTTGCGTGTTCGCGACTCCGATGGAGAGCGCTGCGCGGCCGCTTCGGCCCGGACCCGCTCCCTCGTCGCTGCCAGGTGCGATTCCGTCTCCAATCGTATCCCCGGCTGCGGCTCCGTGGCTAATGTGAGCGAGTCGCGGGTGGAGGTCGTGACGGGAAGTTTGTCTGCCATTTCGGAAGTACGGCACTTGCGGGAAACGATCAACAATGGACATGAACGAGGACGGATGTTATAATTGGAAGGCAGTGAAAATGAGAAAGGATATGTGTGCGGGGCAGGGTGCACTGGTGACGGAAGGGTATCGAAAGACTGAGAGAAGAAAGTGGTAGGGCAGGAGGGGTAGGGACACGACGGCCGCGAGAGGTTGAAAAGGCAGGGTTGGTGGCAATCGTCGTCGCGCAGGAAAACAAACAATTCTGAGCAGACCGCAATAACTAGACTTTACGTCCCGAAAACATACAAATTTCCGGGAGCAAGGGGGCTTCACTAATGACGGGGGTTGACATCTGAACACGTGTAAAGACCTGAGCGGATGGTTCTTGTTTTTCTGTTCAAATTTGGCACATCCCTCTGCTCATGTGTCTTCCCATCTGTAGATATCAGCTTCTGTCAGTAGTGACGCCGCCCCAGTCTAAATTGTCGTTACTTCTCGAACCTCTGCTTCCCGCTATAGCGGCCCCAAAACCGCCCACTTTTCTGGGCAACCCTTCTTGCGGCTGAGCCCAAGTAGTTCTCAGGCCTAATACTGTGCCCTACTCGCCCGGCACTGGCTCTCAAACTGGCATGTAGTGTTGCCGGTTGTGTACCTATACCCTATTTTGGAGGATCCTATCACATACTTAGAACCGCAAATTAACCCCGTACTTTATGGACAGCTCGTCGCCCTTCAGGATCTCACGCGTCGTACGAATCCTGACGGTACTCATTGAACTTAGATCTTTCAGCGACCATCCTTCCTGACCCTTGTAAAACTCCACATTTGTGTCTCGAGCTCTAGAAATACCACCATACCGCTCCTCCTCTGCCCCACGTAAGTACTGGACGTCATTCACAAACCCGCCTGCACAAAACGACGACGGTACAATAGACACCTTGTGCCTCGGACCGTCACAGGACTCCGCCGAACTTTCCACAATAACGGCTACCCGGTTGCAACGTTCTTCGTATAGCCATACAATTCCACCTCCGTAGATGTTCTTCTCCTTTGTGCGCTCACGCAAATCTGTGTATAGAAGCGTCCCATAGAACGGAATCACCGTCCCTCTTTTCGCAAAGACCCGGTCTGCAAACACGCTCAGTTCCAGACCGCCGCACTTCACCGTCGATGAACGCACCCCCACACACCTCGCCACCACTTCCGCCGCCCGTAATATTAGCGGATCTTGCCTCTTCAGCGGGGCGCGGTACTTCGGCGGCTAGTCATGCACCGACGTCTGTGGATAGCGCAGGGAATGCGCGACTTCCCCGACGTAGCTCGCCATAAACTGAACAATGTAGTCCCGTAGACATTCATACCGGGGACACCCACCAAAGGCATTCGCAGGGCTGCTCTCCCTTCTGGGGAAAAGTTCCGTCTCACGCCACCCATGTACCTTAGGGCAAGCGCCACGACCCGCGGAGAGCCACCGATGTCGCACGAGGTGCTCAAAAAGCTTTCACGAAACGCCCGAACCAAGCTCGGTAGAGCTTGACTGATGCAGTCCTGATCCTTGTCGCACCCCCCGAAACGGCGACGTCTCGAAAGCCCTAGGAATTCTTTTCTTGTCACGCAAGTACCACTGGACAGGTCCTGCACAAGGTCCCCCGGTTTCGCATCCTGCAACACTACCTCGCTCACGTGCTTGATGCTCTTCTGCTCAGGTCGAAGTATGTTCATACAACTCCCTCCGGCAGCTCCCCTCACCACCTCTCCGGACTTCAACAGCTGGAGTACATCCTGACCGTTCTTCCAGGCTGCGCGCAAGGACTGCACGTATCCATCGCCTTGGGAGTACACCACGGCAAACTGCACATCAAGCGACATACTCGTCCGCCAGAAGTGAAGAGCCCATTGCGCGATTGAGGCGTGACCACATCTTTTTGTACGCGAGATTTGTGTGTAATGACCTCGAGCTCGGACGTGGACCATCGGCTGGTCGTCCCCATTAAACACGAAGTCCTTCCGCCGTCTCTCCCTCGACGCACTGGCCCTGTCAATCACCTCTTCTTACACCTCTCGGCTGTACCACTTGTGGCGCAAAAGCCACATGCCAGAGTGGGGGGCGCTACAGGAAAGGATTCTGTGGCCGGTTTTAGCAAGCGGTATGTCGAATATTGGCATGGAGGCGTCCGTGTCCTTGTGGGAAGAGACATCACGGGCAGAGTTGTCAGAAACTCGCTCGCTTCCGGAATTGAATGGAGGGTCTGTTAACAGCAGCTGTCTGTCACCGTCGAGGCACTCACCCGAGTCGTCAGCGTGATGAATGAGGAGGTCGTGAAAGGTGCAGCTGTGGATATGGCAGTCCGAATTTATCACGCCAACCAACTCGGCGTGAAGGTTCGTCGATAGGTTTCCATCGGGAGGCGACTGTGCCAACACCTCCCCCGGTCGCGGAGACGAGCTAAAGCGGTTGGCTGGTTCTGTGGCTTCACGAATGGGGTCTTTCACTTCAGGTATCAATGGGCTGAGAGCGGACGAAAGAGCCTCACTAGCTTCCACCGTACGACTGCGTGCCATAACATCCCCCCCTTCGTGGTCGCTACCCTGCAAGTACAGCTGGGCCTCCTCTTTCAGCCGGAAAGACAAAGAACGAGGAGTTTGCCCAGATGTTTGCTCACTCGACGGCGTGCTCAACAGTGCCACTCGCTGACGACGACGCGGTCTTGTGTCTTGCGAATTGGCGTCCGACAGTTCCGACGCCACATCGATAACCTCCGAACAGGCACCATCATCTTCAGGCGCGTCATGCTGAAGCCCCAAGGCCTTCCAGGTATCCCCACTCAAGTCGGCAAAGACGCTTGGCAGGTAATCATCGTGCCACCTGAAGCGGTCCAGATACGGCCAGCTGCTGCCGTGCTTGGCATTGTACAACGTTTCGCTTGTAGCGATAAATTGCAAGCTCGTCAGCAACAGACTGGTAACTGCCCGCATTGTCGCATGTTTCTGGGCAATTCGGCCAGAACCCACTGTATTGTTCGCACTCTCCTTTACATTTGCTTCCCCAGCCGGTTGCAGCGTGTTCTCCTGCTTGATGTGTGCAAAGGCATCACCACATGACTTCTAAGGCACCAAATGCTGAACGCTCGGACGAAATAGAAGGTCGGGTCCGACTAAGAACTCACACTCCGAGCCTCCTACTGCGTTTCCTACCTTCATCCAGGCCCGAGTTAGTGGTTGTACAACAAACGCCGGGCGATGTACGGTTCAATTCATCGTGTTCAAAGAGATTAGAAGTTTGCTGCCGCGCGTCGAGTGGCATCCGTTGATCGCATAGAAGAAGATAGGAGCCTCGAAGGTTCCAGGGCGGCCAACAGAAAAGGTTCCTGGGAGAAGTACTTCACGAACGTTCCTGACCGTAGGCGGAATGAGCTGGTTTGCAGCAAGAACGGACACCCCGTAGTTCTTCTGCTTCAGGGCCGCATCGGGGATCTCCACAATCCTCCTGTCCTTTCGGGCCAGCACCACGGTTTACAGCGCTGTGCACACTATACGCTTCATCTGTTCGCTGTCCAGCTCGCGACAGACCGGGTCGTCGCTCTCGGTAGAAGTGGGGAGGTCGTTGCCAGACTTGCGCTGCTTCCTCTGCACTGCGGCAATTTCCTTGATCGCCATTCAGGCCTCATCGTCTGCTGCGATAACAACCTGTAGGAAAGACGACGTGTGGAACTGCATGAGGTCACGCTTCGCGTTCACCTCGGGGGAGGCGAGAAAGCCATTGAAACCGGGTAATCACGCGCGGGCTGTCTCGGGCAGGCTAAGTTCAGTTGGCGGTCTGGTTACAGTGTGGTGAAAAATGAACGAGGGAAAGCATCCGAGGAATGATGCGGATGCCACGCGGGAGCAGCAGAGTTTCACAAGCGAAGCAAGAAAAACTTCTTGGATAGAAGTACAGGAAGAGAGACGAAGACGAAGCAAGGAAAGCACAGAGGACCACGTCAATATATGCGTATCAAGAGGGTGTGCGGTGCCGAACTGTGGGAGCAAGTGTGTATCATTTGTGTTGCAGAGAGGGAGGACAGGGGCCGGAAATGTACATGCTCACACAAGCTCACGTACCGTTTCTATAACAGCAATTTTAAACAATGGAGCCCCCTTCCCGAAACTCGGAACACCAAGTAGATTATGTAGGGTGCGAGGGGATGTCACTAGTGTCAGAGGCTGAATTCCACGCATGTGAGTACACATGAGCCGGTGGTTGTTCGAAATTCAATCTCAAAAATAACATCCATCTGCCCATGTATTTTCACATGTATAGATCTCCACCCCTGTCATTGGTGACACTAACAAAGCCTGAGTTCTCGTCACTTTCTGTAATTCTCATTGTCTTGCCCTCAACCGCTGCTTCCAGACCTGTTGTTGACGTTTATGGTACTTGAAATGTCCGCAGGCACTCTCCGCGTGTACATGGTTTGACAAGGGCCCCACTGCCAGTAGTGCCCGCGAGTTGGGACTCGTACTGCCCAGTACATAACAACTGCGAATAATGTTTCGAACTTGTTCTTCTCACCGAGCCTCCGTCTGTCCTGTGATGCCTGTCCGACAGCTCTACATCGATCGCTTCGCCGGCCAGAAGGACGAGAAGGGCTCTTCCGATGTAACGATCTCGCGAGCGCACCGACAAGCAACAGGAGGGGGACGATGATGCTCCGGCTGCGTCTATCGCTATGACTGCAGCGAACCGCCAGGTTACTGCAACTCTGCGCTACCGGGCAGGCAGGTTGACGGCGGTTGTGCGGCCCAAAACAATGCCGATAACGTCTCTGCTGCGCGCAGAAGGTGAAGAAGCCGACTGTCCCGTTTTTCTGGCGACCCACGGTGCTACTATAGCGCTGCCACTTCCATCAGGTCTTGCTGCGAACCAGATGCCTCCTTGTCGTGCGTCTATTCAATCGGACTGCCGCTCGGGCACAGCCAGCTTCACCATCTGGGACGGAATTGCGTGCGCTCCGCCCGTCTGCACGCATGGCATTGCCGCCCCTGTGCAGACGCACATCCGCCGCAGAGCACTGCAAACATATCATGCGATCCTGCGTCGTCTTGATGCATCGGCAGTGCGGCCCCCTTGGTCTCCACCTTCGTGCATGCTGTCCTGGACAAGGCTTGAGACTTCCGTTGTAGCTCGTTCCTAATCGATCTCGCCTGAACAGATGGAAGAGCTGCAGACGATGCTCGCCAAGCAGACGAACAAGTGCATGGCGGAGGAGCAGGAGATTGCTAGTCTGAAGGCAAGGGTCCACAACGACAAGGAGAAGCTACGGCAGGCCGATCAAGAGCATTTTGAGGTGCGGCTGACGACTGAGACGACGCTTTCCGAGTTAGCGCGACTACAAGCCGGCCTCAAGCCTGTCAAGCAGAAGAAGGAGAGCCAACGCGTGGCCCGCGGGATTTCTGATGGCACCAAGCTGGGTATACCGCGTGCCGCAAATGGATTTGGCCAAAGTCTGAACCATATGACACAAGTAGGGGCGAAGTGTATCGGTGTGACCAAGACCATGCATAGGCAGATTCTGCAATGCTTACACCGCAAAACTGCCGAGGTGGACCCAGGAAGTTTTGTCCCAGTCCGGAACTGGGCGGGTGGCAGTACGCCGTGTGGGGCGAGTGAGATTTCTGCGGATGGACTGGAGGGTGTCATGCCGATTCCAACGATGGTTCTTGCCAATCGTAACGAGTACAATACTCTCTCCTACCACGATGAGGCCACGGCTCCGGTTCGAATGATGCGTGCAAAGCTTGGCACCGGGAACTGGTCATCCCTATTTTTGGATGCCGACTCCCGCCGCGAGCGCAACGGGGCTGCTTCGACAGGCTACGCTCTATGTGCAAGGATGAGGCAGGCAATATCTGCCCTGATGAGCGCGCGGGAGAGAAACGCTACGCAGAAGTTCTTCCGACGCCGTCGGTAATTCTTCTTCATGTCGCGGAGAACCATAGTTGTATCGGACAGCGAGCGGGCGGAACGCTCAACTCAGGCGCTCCAAAGCGCGGGTGAGGCTTGTGAATTCAGAACGGGAGCCAGGGACTCCAGACTTCTCATGGTCGCGACACAGCAACGTTGAGGATCTACGAAGTGGGGATTGCTCTCTACCACAGAATGTGCGTGATCTTCAGGAGAGTGACGTACTGTTTGAAAATTCTCTAGGGAGATATCCTGTCTACGAGTTCCGAGCGTACCATGCTCAACAAGATGGGACGTCGGCGTACGGGACCATCATGCAACTCGCACCCCTCGGCGCCTGGCTGGGAACAGCGGCATCCTGCCTGCATCATGCTGAGAGCGGTGAAGGCCCGCCCCAACGTATGTACAATCTGATGTTTTCCAAGTACTGGCCCTTGGGAACCACGCAGATAGTAGGCCGCGTTTGCGGCGTTTTATGCAGCATTGTTCCGCAAGAGATGTTTCGGTATGGTTCTACTCTTGAGGGGACGTTGTGTGAGTTGCTGATCGAGCGGATGGAACAGTGTGGTGAAGACGGTGGCGAGGATTTGTTAGGAGGTGCCCCTGAACTAGCAACAAACATTGTCAAGCTGTGGTCAGATAACAGATCTTATGTGGTGGTACGGAAGACGTGGTTTCTGGACAACATCGCCACTACGCTTGGCGGTGTTCTCGATTGCTACGTTGCACGTGCAGACTCAAGCGAGGGACCGTATGAACCTTGTGATAGCACGTCTGGCCTGTGACGGATTCTGACAACAACTGTGGATTTCTTCCCTCACGCCGCTGTTAGAGCAGAGAACGAGTAGCTGGCTGCGCACTGAACACAGAGAATGAGGGAGACCGTACTCCTATGTTCGTAGCTCGCTAAACGGATTGTAGTTTTCCCGTGTGTTTAATTGTCGTGCGGAGAGAATGGCGTGGCCGTTGGAAGGGAACGCTCAGGTACGACCTGCCGTGCGTCCGGATCTGTCAAGAACCTATTTATCTACAAACGGGGGTAGAGCCAGTGCAGCTGAGGAGTTAAGGAGGGGTGTGGAAATTTGCCCGTACCACGTCAGGTGTCCGAACGATAGCAGAGGCCTCGCACAGGCCAAACCAGGGAAAAGCAGGAGCTTGAACCCCTCGACGCTGCATCTCTGTGAGCGAGACCAGGTTTGCTGTGCGAATTACATTCTCATCCGTAGACCACCGCAAGCAAACGCATTTCACAACTTCATCAACAGCATCGATTGGTGCAATACAATCCATGTCACGAACGGAGGCATACTCGCTAGGATGCAGTGATTCACGTTCACGCGTACGGAAGAGAGACCGAACCTGGGCCATCCATCCATTGTCTGTGTCTTCTTCGTCGTCACTGGCCAGGAGCACGGACCTGAATCGCTGCCGTTTGGTCAAGCCGATGCTGCCACTTGCATAAACGCGCTGAATAGCATGTTTCTGCATTGGGTCGAGTCGACTGCCGTTCAGGTCGGGATCATAGTCGTTGACGGAAGGACAGAAGCGGCAAGCTGGACGTGAAGATGGATGCAGATATGGGGAGCTTCCCCGCGTAGTGATTGGAGCATTGCGGCGGTCAGGAGGGCTTCTTCTTTTCCGAGAAGCGGCTTAGGGAGGGTTGTCAAGTGAGCGAGCTCGCGAAGGTACAATCTAAAGCCTTCTCTGACAAGACACTCCCCGTGCCTGTTGTTAACATTACTGTGCAGGGCTCTAAGGCAACGCGATTGAGAGATGGAGCCTACTTGATTTCGAACAGCAGCAAGTTCTTCCGAGTGGTGGATTCGGCGCACGGTTTCGTCCATGGCTGTTATCCTTCGTTCGGAGGTGCGGTGGTAGTTTTGCTTGAATGCAGTGTCGGCGTATTCGTAAACACCGGCATCTAGATGTTTTAAGCCTCCAGAGTTGGGGATGTTATCGGCAAGGTGGGTGAGGAGATGAAATGTGAGCGTCTCGAGTCTGGTAGGGTGCTGATCCTCAAAGATGTGGGGCATGGAGAATTTAAACTTATTGACACGGTCCTCTAGGTTGTGAACCTCGGCAAAGCTCCAGTGTTTCTTTGGTCCTGGTGCCGAGCTCAGTATTAGGATGCGTCAGCACTGAGTGGTAATAGGTGCGACGGGCGCAAAGTCAGCTTCACCATAGCAACGGTCTACGAATCTGACGATAATTGGAAAAACCATGTCAACGAACTCGTAATGTTTGGCCTGTAGCATACGACGGACTCCTTCATTTGTGTACAGTCCGCTCAGACGACTGCCTTTTTCGGAGGCGGAGAACTCGACTTGTAGCCCGGGAATGTACAAGTCTCTCTGAATGGCAGCCAGAACCGTGCTGACTCCACAAAGGACAGCTATGCGGACGGTTCCAAACTGTCTCCGACTGTTGCAGGCGGAATCTTGCGCTGTGAATAGTTCGGAGGAGTCGAGCCGAAGAAATATGCAGGTATCGAGTAGCTCCGAGATGCCGACTTGGAAGTTGTACAGCGGGCCGGAACCGAAAATGGAGTGCCTGTCGAGATGAGGGTCGGACAGAAGCAGGGGGCATGTCTCCAGAAAGAATGGCAACCTCCGCAGGGACGAGGTGGCGAGGGTTTGTTGAGTCCGTGCGGTGGCAGCTCGTGGCTGAGGCGGTCTTCCCAGTAGAGCACGAGCAGCGGCGTGGGGGTCGAGGTCGGGCACTCGTCTGCGAAGATGGATTGTGGACTGCGTGGTACGCGACGGGAACGAGGCGGACGAAGTGAGGATATTCGAGGGCCCTTCGTAGCGGTGGTACGGTCGGCCGGGTTTTGTGCCTGATCGAGTCTGTATGATATCGTTCGCCCCGGGTATGCCGCAGCAGTACGTGGTGCGGACTGGGTGAAATTTCCAGAGACGATGGTAGGCCCCTGAGCATGTCAAACCTACGAGGGCTTTTTCGTACAGACGCGATAGCATACAATGCAGTGCGGAGTGTAATATGGAGGTTCGGTGTCTGGTGCGCGAGTAGTCGCAGAAAGTGCAAGCATGTCAAAGTCTCTGTCGTCGAAGGTGCGGAAGAGGCAAACAGGAGGATACTCAACGACAGTGTGCCCGGATATTATGCGGGGTCGGCAGAATGCGGCAGTGAAGTTGAGGAGAGTGACCCGCACGGGAGAAGCAACGAGGGCACTGTTCTTAAGTGTAGTGGCTGATTTATCCGTATAGATGTGTATGCATCCTACAACCGAGAGGGTCTCTGGCGTCTTGGTGTCCCAGAAGACACCCTCGAGCTCGCTGACCGTGAGTTCTTCCTTGCCGTCTTGATAAAATCGTCGGTGCACGTCGGTCTGCAGGGGATACGCGAGGAAATGCGTGTCTTTCTGGTGGGGGTCGCCACAAGGGCGGATGTATGAGGACTCTAACTTAGCTTGCGCTTCTTGCTTTGGAGGGATCACGACAGAGTCCTGGAAGTAGGCCGTTCCGAAGGACATACCGCTGAGGTCCACCGAACAATTTGCGAAGAAGTCCTCATAGTGAAGCTAGTTATCGACAATAGCGAGTGTGAGGAAGTGACGCTCTTCTAAGGAGCCAATGAGGTTTCCGAAGCGCACGAGAGAGAAGTTGCGACCCCTCAGGATAGAGATGATTTCGTCAAGGGTGCGCGGGCGAGCACTCCCCTGTACTTCGGCAAAGGCAATGGCAATAGATTGTATGAGGAGGTCGTTCTTACGTGCGGTTGGTTCCGTATCGAGGTGAGTCAAGAATGAGAGCAAGGGAACCAGAGGAGCCAGAGTCTCCTCAGAACGGACGTTATTTTCCTAGTGGACAGGACGTTCTATGGTGGGTGAACCATGCGGAGGAGAAGTGACGAGCTCGGCCGGTCGGTGTGTTTGAAAATGACACGGTCAGTCGTGGCTGGAATGGCAAGACGCGTCAGAAGACGGGTAGACGCAGTGCCGAAATTTGCGGCGCATATTGGGGATCGGCAAGCATGGCTGCAAGGAGAAGGGTGGGCGGGAGGAGTAAAAGAACGGCGAGGTAGTACATCTCTTACTGGTGGAGCCGTCTTCTCGTTTGCATTAATACCAAGGAGGTACGTCCGCTGGAAAGTACTCCCGACTTCACGAACCCTAGTACAGGTCTCGTACACGCGGGAGTGGTCAAGGTCGGAGACGGAGCCTGCCATTCAACAGACACGCACGCTATTGGCTATGTCGACGAAGAACATCATGCACTCTATGAAAGCTACTAAAACGAGAGGTGGAAATCGGAAAGCAGCGATACTATAATATTCCTACTTGCAAGATTTTCAAAATTTCGTAAGGTCTAGGAATTTTGAATGCCTCGTGGCGAACCTGTGAGATGCAAGAACGTGCCAATGACCCTATTTAAACTGCAGCGACGCGGGACGAGATCTCTGCAAATGGGCAAAGGTACCCTGTCTTCAGCAAAAAGTACTGAGCGACGGCTTTTCATGGTAATGCGACGGCGTGCACAGGTAAGCACCGTGTATTCGAAAGAGTGATTGCACGGGCGGGAAGAATCTGGGCGGAATGGAAGGCGCCGTTGAAGAGTGTCGAGACAGGTATTGTGCGATGCGATACGGGGATTGCGGGCTGATGGAGGTCGAGAGGGTGAGGGGGTACGGGTGAGGAAGTGCCGGTGTTAGTGTGGTTTGGTATGCAAACTGGAAGGAATGGTGGGCGGGATGGGTGGCGTCGTGGAAGAGTGGAGAGGCATGTGGCGAGGGACGCGATGCGAGAATTGCAGGCAGTGGGGGGTGGATTGCGATGTGATGCGGGGAGTCCAGGTTGTTGGAAATGGAGAGGGAGAGGCAATGTCAGTGGTGGTGGGGTGTGGTGTACAAATTGGAAGGAAAGTCGGGCGGGACGTGTGACCTCGGTCACTATTGGCGAGGGACTTGGTTCTCGATGCATTGCGGAGAGTCCGGGGTGTTGGATATGGGGAGGGTGCGG
>JAUKWC010114152.1:0-23675 GCA_032356245.1 Endocladia muricata
AGATTGGGTGGATCGGGAACTGGACCCGGCGCCTGGATGTTCCCATTCCGAAGTGGAATCAAACATTAATTTTACTGGTGAGTGTCGGATTGATTCTGTTTATAAACGACGGAAAAAAATGGGAAATATTTGAATGTATTTTTGTGTTGGTTTTTATGCTGACGATTTATGAGGGGCGGGAGGTTTAGATGTTGGGTATTATATTGTTGAATTTTTAAAAGAGGAAGGTTGTACAAAAACGTTTACTAAATCTCCGAGGTTTAGTAAACGTTTTCGACGACACGAATCCAATATTTTATAAAAAATCAGACAGCTTTTAAGGGTGGATATTATACTCAATGTAGTAGGTTAAAAAGGATATTTTTCTCTAACATTAATTATTTTATCATGAATTATAAAATCATTCACGACGAGCCGATGTTACGGAATTTTATCGACTGGTTACCGGAATTAGAAGCGGACGAAAAGTTTTATGTAACCCTATTTGCCCGAAAAAAATATGCGCCCGACAGTAATCTAAAATCGGATAAGGCGAAACTCAAAAGGTTTGTCACTCGCAAAGCGCACCTTATTGATAAGCTACGACAACTGGAAGTCAAAGTAGGTGCGTACCAGATGGCGGGTGGTCCCGTACCGCAGGAATCACTGGCGGTTTATATTAATCCCAATCCACGCAACTTGCGTACGGCGGCTTACGAAGGTATTATTCAACTTACTAAATTACTGAGAGATGGCAGCAAGCATTTTGATCCGCAATCAGAAATCCTGACGGTGATTCACAATACCATAGGCCGTAAGATATACCTTGATTTTGACCTGGACTATAAACCCTTTGATCCGGCCCGCCTAGATCATATCATCAATCGCGACGCCGTAGATATATTGGAAACCCGGGGTGGTTACCACTTGCTGGTCCATCTAAAAAGGATTGCACCGGAATTTAAAGCTGGTTTTTATAAGGGTATGCTTTCTTTGGAGGTCGATCAGACGGGCGATCAACTGATGCCGATCCCCGGCTGTACGCAGGGAAATTATATTCCAGGGTTTATATGAGGGCAATTTGGGGGGAAAGCGAAAACGAAAACGTTTACTAAACCTTCGAGGTTTAGTAAACGTTTTCGAGCGTTTGCGAAGCGTTTTCGACGCCACGTATCTAAATTTGTAAATAATCAAACAGCTCCCTAATATGACCATTGCCGACCTGAAAAAACAAAACCTAATCCTTCTCGAATGTATCTCCGGTAGCAAAGCCTACGGACTGGATACCCCAACTTCCGACACCGATATTCGGGGGGTATTCTATTTGCCACGGGATGTATTTTACGGATTAAATTACGTAGCGCAAGTCTCCGATGCGACCAACGATACGGTCTATTACGAACTCGGTAGGTTTATCGAATTACTGGCAAAGAATAATCCTAACATTCTGGAACTACTCGCTACGCCCGCTGACAAAACCTTGATCAGGCATCCGCTGATGGATCAAATAAGGCCCACCTTATTTCTTTCAAAAAAATGTAAGAATGCCTTTGGTGGTTACGCTTTTACCCAAATCAAAAAAGCCACCGGATTAAATAAAAAAATCAGAAATCCGATAGCCAGGCGAAAAAAAACCGTTCTGGAATTCTGTTACGTTCTACGGGCACAAGGTTCGCTTGTCTTACCGAAATGGTTAGAGGAAACGGATAGGCAACAGGAGCGTATTGGGTTGGTATCCATTCCGCATTTTCGGGATACGTTTGGTTTATATTACGACGAACACGGAAACAAAAATTATGCGGGCGTTCAAAAAAAAGAAAATGCCAATACCGTACTGCTGAGTAGTATCCCACAGGCAGAGGCCCCCATTAATCATCTCCATTTCAATCAGGACGGTTACACAAAATATTGCAAAGACTACAAAGCATATTGGATCTGGGTGGAAGAACGCAACGAGGCCCGCTACCAAAATACCATCGGGTCGGGAAAGAACTACGACGCTAAAAATATGATGCATACTTTCAGGCTACTGGATATGGCCATCGAAATTTTACGGGATGGGAAGGTGGTTGTAGCACGGCCCAACCGGGAGGAACTGCTGCGTATTCGTAGGGGAGAATGGTCCTACGATGACCTTTTGGAACAGGCCAATGAAAAGATGCGGGAAGTAGAACGGGTTTATAAGAACAGTCGTTTGCCCGACGAACCGGATATAGAAAGGGTAGAAGCACTTTTGGTGCACCTGCGGGGGCAGTTGTATCGGTAGTGCCGCAGGCAGTGGCATTTTGGAAGGATTATTTTCAAAAAAGTATTTATACTTCCATGCTGTTTTTACCGGGAAAAGATATATTTTTGTGATATTCCCATCGAATATAGACTGCCTGAAAAAATTACATTTATTATTTTACTGAGCCGATACTCCTGTTTAAGGAAAAATTAATAGGAACTTAACTTCTGAAATTGTCCGAAGTTGGTGGGGTTTATTAGTTTTGCTAGGCTGGTATAATTCTGATACTAATAACGTTATAAATTCTTAAACCTATTTTTTACTTTAAATCAAAACTTATAATTATGAAAAAGATTTTACTGTTGTTAAATTTCTTATTTTGTTTCTTTTTATCTCAGGCCCAGCTTGCAATTTGGAATTTTGAAGGTGATGTTCTTACAGCTTCCTCTACAGATATTAATGTAACTGCATCAGATGTAACTGAGGTTGGTTTGGGCAATACTGCAGCATTTAATTCATGCAATGGTGATGCTTGGTCACCCAGTAGTTGGGGAGGTCAAACATTTGATAAAGAGGATAATTATGCTGAGTTTACTATAATAGCTGGATCATCTTGCACAATGAGCATAGATGGATTTACATTTGGCGCTAGAAGAACTAATACGGGGCCCAAAATTTATCAGGTGAGATCCAGTAATGATACATACAGTTCTGAATTAACTTTTGGCACAGTTGAAAATTCGGGTTGTCAGAGTAAAGGTGGAATGTTTCCTGTTATTTCTGTACCTGCTGGCGAATCAATTACTTTTCGGATATATGGCCTAGAGGTTACCAGCGGTAATGGGAATATGAAAATAGATGATGTCACTATTTTTGGCACATCACTTTGTCCCACACCTGTAGAATTAACCCATTTTATTGCGATACAAAACAGTAAGACTGCCGACTTAACCTGGACCACCGCCTCCGAACTAAACAACTCCCACTTCGATATCGAGCACAGCACCGACGGAATCAACTTCCGCGCCATTGACGAGGTAACTGGAAACGGAACAACCCAGGAAAAGCAGGAATACAGCTATAACCACACAACACCCGCCATCGGAACCAATTACTATCGGCTGAAGCAGGTAGATTACGATGGTGCTTTTGAATACAGTGATATTCAAGTGGTAAGGATGGAGCGTACGGGTAAAATTGTGATTAACCCATCCGCAGCCACCGCAGAAATTACCGTAGCGTTGGCGGAAATCTCCGGCGAGAACAACCAGATTGGTATTTATGATATGGTTGGCCGTACCGTGATGATGACCAATTTTGACGGTGCTCTTAGTGCAAAAACAATCGACATTTCTAATTTACAAAAAGGATACTACGTGGTAAGAGTACAGGCGGGCGAGCAGGTATTTACCGAACGATTTATAAAGATGGTTGATTAATTGAAATAAAAATTTATTATTGCTTTAGGGCAATGCTGGCGCAGAGATTCATTTCTCTGCGCTTTTTTTGTATACTGGCGATCGAGTTTAGGGTTTGTAAAAATAAATCCGTTTTACGCTTAAAGTTAATATTAAAGTCGGTTGATTTGAATAATGATAAAATATATAACTGCGTTATTCGTTTAAAACAAAATAAAAATTAATCAAATATTGTATTTTTTGTCATAGTTTACTTACCTTTAAGTGGAACTAGATACTTAACCCTAATAACAAAGAAGATGGCCCAAACATCAAACTTACTATTCGCCTTATTTACCTTTATCGGATGTTTTATATTGTTGGCTGCTCGTCCCGTTCCCGCGACGGCCGTTCTCAATCCTAAAATTATCACCGGAAAAATTGTTAACGTACAGGAGGCTGAAAGTTCTGGCAAAATTTTGCTCCGCCTTAAAAATGACGATCGCACTTACTACCTGAATCGTGGAACAGAAAATAAAGTTGATTTTAAATTATTAAAAAATAACTTGCTTTATCGTTCTGCAATGATCAACCTTACAGAAAATGGGATTTTTGAAAACTCGGTTGCGAAAGAAATTTCTGTAAGCCGGGTTACCGTGGCCGGACAAGTTTTCTGGCAACAGCCTAATGCAAGATTCGTTGTAAATTGAGGATGATACAACCTTAAAAAAAAGCCGTAGAAGAAAGGTATCACCTTTATTCTACGGCTTTTTTTGGTCTGATTCAAGTTTGATCTCAGTGCACCTATATCCTCCTATCACTCCCGTCCCGACCGGTCAATAAAAAGACTGTTGGCCTGCTGGGTTCCAAATAAATGAATATCCTGAATATTAACGTGGGCGGGTCTGGTCGCAATAAAGTAAATACTCTCCGCTACGTCAATGGCCCTCAGTGGTTGAAAATCTTCGTAAATTTTCGCTTTCTCTTTGTCTTCAAACCGTACAAAAGCAAACTCCGTTTCTTCCACGTGGCCCGGACTCACTTGTCCCACCCGGATATTATATTGGTGTAATTCCAGTCGCATCGCTTTGGTGAGGGCTTCCACTGCGTGCTTGGTCGCACAGTAGACATTACCATTCGGATAAACCTCTTTACCCGCGCTCGAACTTACATTAATAATATGCCCTTGTCGGCGTTTTACCATTAGTGGCGCCAGACATCGGGTCATGTAAAGTAATCCTTTGATATTGGTATCAATCATCGTTTCCCAATCGGCCAGATTACCTTCGTGAATCGAACTAAAACCTTTCGCCAGTCCTGCGTTGTTAATCAGAATATCAATTTCCTGCCACCCTTCTCCCAATTCGCTAATCGCCTCTCTGACCGCTAAAGGATCACGAACATCAAAAGGTAAGATTCTTATATTGGAATTATATTTTTTTGAAAAGATAGTCTTAATAGTTTCCAGTCGGGTGGAACGTCTTCCCGTCAGGATCAGTCGATAACCGTGTTGTGCAAAAACTTCGGCCGTGGCCCGTCCGATCCCAGAAGTAGCCCCGGTAATCAAGACCGTTTTAGTAAGCATTTGTCCGTTATGATCCGCTTCGGATTCTGCGATAACAAAAGGAAGGTCCTGAGAAAAAGGTTTTTTTGAAATACCATTCCTCTTCTTCTTTTTCTTTCTTTTCTTTTTATCTTTTTTAGTGTATTTGTAAAGACGATCATTTTCTTCCGTCCTGAGTCCCGGATCAAATTGCCAGGAAAGGTGATAGGCACGGCTTGCTTTTTTACGTTTACCGATTTGGTAGAAAATCTGGGCCAATTTATAATATGCCTCCGAATTACCGGGTTCATAAGATAAGACATCTTCTAATTCGTCGATGGCTGCCTTTGGGTCGTTCTTTACGTCATATAACAAGTTGGCGTATTGAAAACGTGCATCCACGTTTGAAGGATCCAGTTTTAAACATTCGGCGTAGGCATCCATCGCACGCGTGGTATGATCGGGAAAATAATTCTGTAAAAGTTTTCCCAGCCGGTAATGAATCAATGGTTGCTGCCGATCAATCCGAAGTGATTTTTCGTAATAGTTTTTTGTCAATAACCAATCCTGACGTTGTTCGGCCAGACTAGCCATCAGTATATAAGCTTCCGAAAATTCGGGATCTGATTGCGTAATTATTTCCAGTTGTTCGTTGGATCCCGCAAAATCTTCCGCCGGGCTGGCCAGAAAGGTAGCGTATAAAAAGCGGAGATTTGTCTGCCCGGGGTAGCGTCCCACCAATAGTTTCAACAGTTGCAGCCCTTCCTCGGTCTCTCCGCCATCAATTAGATTTTTTGCTCGCTGAACGGCTTCTTCGGCCACCGAATCAAAGACACCCGAAGCCACCGGAATAGGAGTTGCGGGACTTTCGGTAATTGAAAAAATATCTTTCTCGTACTCCTCTTCGTCGTCAAATATATCATCAATAATATCTTTAGGAAGGTCATCCGAATCTTCCACTTCTTTTTTTAATTCTTCGGTGGACAGTGTTTTCAGATAACGATCCAGTTCGCTCTCTTCCTTATCTTTTATCTGAAAACCCTCGTGTGATTCCTCCTTCATTTTATCTTTCTGATGGTCCAGCAGGCGATCTAACATCGGACTGGTATCAGCTACGTGATTTGAATTTTTAAGGACCGATTCTACGTTGAGTTGATCTACGATTGCGTCTACCTGCGCATCTTCTTCCTGCTGCTTGACCGATGCTATTTGCTCGGTTTCTTCTGCTTCTGATTCAGGTAAATTCTGTTCGGAAGACAGCGTTGATGCTTCCAGGGTCTCTTTCGGTATTTCATTTTCGGTGATAGCACCCGGCTCAACTTTATCCGTTATAATATTTTTTTCTTCGATGGTTTGTGCCGTTCCGGGAATAGCAGATTCGGCCGCTAAATTTGTTGAGGCATCTTCCGGTACGGAAACTGGATCCACTGGAAGCGGACCGTTAAAAAATTCTTCCGGATCGGGTTCTTCATCGTTTATTTCGGGTAAAATAATTTTGGTAGTCTTAATTTTTTCCCGGTATTCCTCGTGTAGATCCTGAGCGTCCAGTATCTCAAAAAATAACTCAAAATCATTGTGAGCCATCTGGTCAAAGGTCCAGAACTCTACGCCTCTCAAGATTCTTAAAAATTCACCTACTTCCGAAGAGGTACTACGGACTATTTTTAGTTGACCTTCCAGCTTAGCCAGCAAGGTCGGATCCGTCGCTTCTCTTTTTAATTTTCTTAAGTCGAGGTAGCGTTCCTGCCAATAGTTCATATACTGAATGACGTTGGAAACCCTTTCAAAAGTAGTGGGTACCGGCTGATAAGAACCATCTGGCTGACGTTTACGACCATCGATGACTACGGGTTGAATTTGATTGGTATGTTCGCTGGCCTGAAGCATGAAAAGCGCTTGGTACATACATTCGGTAGAACGCAAAAAATTATCACTGACCAATAGCAAAACGGGCTCTTTCCGGCCTTTCAGCTGTGCTTGCAGACCCGCATCTCCGGTAATCTCGTCTCCGGCAACGTGGTCAAAGTCAAGACCTACCAAGCTTAGTTTGGCGTCGATCTCGTACGCAATATTTTGATTCTCTTTACAATATGCTAGTATAAATCCCATAATTGTTTTAGCGTTTTCGTTTTCACTGATCCCCCGTCCAGTTAACCAGTTGCAGGCGATAAATAAAAGTTTAGTCAGGCTTTAACGTCTATTTTTCCTGCAATAGTGTTTGTACGAAGGTATCAAATTCTTCTTTAAATTCTGTGTATTTGCTGGTTGCTGGACCATTAAAGCCCGTATGTATCCGTCTGACCCGGTTGTTTTTATCAATAAAAATCATGGTCGGATAAGACAATATATGGTTTAACATAGGCAAAGCCTGTGCCGCTTCCTGTTTGTCTGAACTGCCGGCAACGACCATTTCGTAGGGTACTTTCATCTTATCCCGGTATCGTTTTACGGCCTGGTTGGCACGTACCGGATCTTTATATTTTTCAAAAGCCAGGGCGACTACCGCCAGGTTATCGTTGGGATTTTTTTTCAGGTAGTCGGTTAAAAATTCCGTTTCATCCCGGCAATTCGGACACCAGGTTCCAAAAATTTGTACCAGCTTTACTTTTCCATCGTATTCGGGGTTATCCAGACGAATGATTTTTCCTTCCGGATTTTTAAAAGAAAACTCCATCTTATCGTAGCCCTCTTTCAGAAAAGTTAATTCGTTGGGATTTGCCAGCGTAATATTGGGGTTACGTTTTGCTTCCCAGGTAGTCCGGTAGTGGGTTCCACTGCGGAAGCTACCGATCAGGTTATCTTTATCCAGTGCTTTCGCTTCAAAAAGGAAGGCGTGACTGCCGTCGAAAGTAGACAGATATATTTTATTGTCTTGAATAGTTCCTTCCAAAAATCGGTAATCTCCCGTCTCGGTCCGAAAGGTTCCGGTCAGGTGGTTACCTTCTTGTTTAAATTCTCCGATGGCGGGGTAGGGATCATCGCCGTCCGTTCCGAAGGTGACCTCCCATTGTCCGGTTAGATCGGTGATGGGTTCTTTTTTTAATAATGTAAATCGGTGCCCTTGTCCGTAACGGGCAATAAAAGGAATTTTGTAATTGTCACCCCGGCTGGGTACGTAAAAATTTCCAGCAATGACTCCGGCATCATAATCGGCGCGGATATAAGAATCATATTCGGGTATGTCAACATATAGGGTATCATTGCCCGTCTTACGGTCTTTTCCCGTTTTTATCTCATCCAGTTTAACTCGTTCCGCTCCGTTGATAATTTCGATGTAAAAATCTGTTTCATTGGTGTAGGTGACTTCAAAAGTAAAAGGAAGTTCTCCTTCGGTTATTTCTTCCATCTTCAGGTTGACTAATTCCGGTAGTGGTTCTCCTTTTTCATTTTCTACTTGCTGTTGGGGCACCAGTTGCAAAACGGCCCGCCAGGTACCGGGGGCAATTGAAGGAAAAGAGTTTTCCATGACAAAGCATCCCACGCAACAGAGTAAAGCAAAGATGAGTAAGGGGAAACGGTAAATTTTCATTATAAATTTTTTATAAAACTATTAAATTGGGAAGCCAGATATATGTAATTTAAAAAAAGAATCATTGAATAAGGCTTCATAAACGGCATCTTCTGATATCCTAAGACAACAGTTTCCGTATGGTGATAGTTTACGGCACCAATATATGTAAGGTGTTAAATGTGGTACAGAGTTGCGTTACAAATTTAGGGATCGTTCAATTATGTGTGTCTCCGGCCGCCCATACCTCAAAATCCTAAAGGAAGTCCAGGCTCAGACACACTTAGCGTAACATCCCCCAAATTTAGGCAATTTTTTATATATTACGTAAATAGTGCTTTTCCAATTCTTCTCTCGGTATGTTGTGTTTACCTTCAAACCATTCCTCCTGATAGTTTAAGCCACTTTTTTTTACAAAATTTCGGTGCCATTCCAACACTTTTTGGTTCAGATATTCGTCTTCGTTCCCACAATGCCAGATTATCTCTTTGCTATTAAAGTAGTCTTTATGGGGTTGATACGCCAAATCATCCGGCAAAGTGCCGGCCCAAAGTATCAGTCGGTCGAAGCGGGGAAATTTGGCCATCATCCACCTTATCTGAGTGGCGACGCCCTGCGAGAATCCAAAAAGGTTGATCCGGACATCCGGTGCCAGCAACGCCGTATATTTTTCGTAGATGACCTGTAACATATTGACAAAATCATCAATCTCTGATAGCCGGTCACCACTGGTCATCCAGGAGGCTGAGACCTTTCCGGTAACGCCTCCCCAATAGAAACGGGACAGTCCTTCGGCGGCAACAATCAGATGCTTTCCATCATCAAATTTGGCAAATTTATGAATGATTTCACTTCCCAGTTGTCCGTAGCCGTGGCAGACGAGCCAAAATTCTTTGATGTCCGGAGAGGGTTCGCCCAACGTGTAATAATGGGCCGTGCGGGGTACTTGAAAATGGTGAGAATTGTATATGGGCATTTTGGAATTTGAAAATTTATTATAAAAATTTACCAGCTAGCTGGACAATCAACTAGTGCCAGAGGCACTGAATTGTTAATTAGTTAATCGGTAGATTGGTCACGTAGTTTGCAATGCAAACGCAACCACATCTGGTTACTATGTCGATTTAGTATTACGTAATGTCTGACCGATCACCAATTAACTGATTAACATTTAAATATAGATTTCAATCATAAATACAACCATTCGTATCTACTAAAAGCCACCTTGATCTACCTACATAGAAACTTAGTGCCTACGGCACTGGCAGCGTTGTTTTATTAAATATATCCGCTAAATTCCGCAGCCGGGAGCCCGCCAGTCGTTTACCTCCTTCTCTAATTGTTTGAGGTATTTGGTAATCGCTTCTTCCCCGGTAGTTTTTGTATCATTCTCTTCCAGAACGGCTTCTTTCAAGCTACGGTCTTCTTCCATTTTATGAGCCACCACGATATTTTCGAGTAGTTGACGCCAGTCACGGACGGTATTGTTTTGGGCTGGATATTTTATGGTTAGCATGGTTATGTTGTTAATGTTAAAATGGATTTGTATTAATGAGGTAAGAATTTAAATTCTAATGCGAACCAAGGACTAAATTGGTTTTAATTCTAAATATTAAGGGTGTAGAGTTTGAATGTTTTACTTCTTGCCCCTTGCTACTGGCTTTTTGCTCCCTTTAGTCGCGATCGAGTGAAGCAAGTAGCAAGTAGCAAGAGACCAACAGCATTTATCTCTAACAAAAAAAAGGATCCGAGGTGAATTTTAGCCCTTGATTCGCATTTCTAATGTACTTGCTCCTCGTTAGGGTAACGCCTCCTCATTTGCCAAGCACCTCGATTACTACATTCTCTACTTTTCTCTTTTTTGTCTCAATCGTCCAAGCTCCCAAAACCAGATCTTCTACTTCTTTGAGTGCCATTTTCTTATTGGTGTAAAGGGTGGCCAGTGGTTTTCCTGCGCTTATCTTTTCTCCCATTTTTTTATGTAAATAAATACCGGCGCCCAGATCGATGGGATCGGACTTTTTTTGTCGTCCGGCACCCAGTTGCATGGAAGCTAATCCGATGGTTCTCGCCATTAAGCCGTTGACCCAGCCGGACTTAGGAGCCATTACCTCCAGCGAATATTGTGCGTCGGGAAATTTTTTATAATCTTTAATTGCGGAGATATTTCCACCCTGTGCCTGAATAAATTTTTCAAATATTTTCAGGGCAGCCCCGGACTTTAATTGTTGTTGCAGCATCTTCCGGGCGGCCACCTTACTGGATGTTTTTCCGGATAGAATTAACATCTGTGTTGCTAGCTCCATGGACAAGTCAAGTAAGTCTTTGGGGCCCTTTCCTTTTAGGGTTTCAATGGCCTCGATGACCTCCAGACTGTTACCAACGGCCCGGCCGAGTGGCTGCTCCATCCGGCTGATGACGGCTACCGTCTGACGATCCATTTGCTGACCAATTTTGATCATGGTGCGGGCCAATTTCCGGGCGGCGTCAGCGTCGGGATTAAAACCACCGTTTCCAACTTTTACATCCAGTACGATGGCATCCGCCCCACTGGCCAGTTTTTTACTCATAATACTGGCCGCAATCAGCGACTGATTATCGACCGTGGAGGTCACATCCCGCAAACCGTATAATAGTTGATCGGCCGGAACGAGATTACCCGACTGACCACTTACGGCCATGCCTACTTTGCTCACCTGCTCAATAAATTCCTGTTGGTTAAGTGCGGTACGAATTCCTTTAAAAGCCTCCAGCTTATCTACCGTACCTCCGGTATGTCCCAGTCCTTTGCCACTCATTTTTGCCACGGGGATTCCACAGGCCGCAACGAGGGGGGTAACCACCAGAGTCGTTTTATCTCCCACACCTCCGGTACTGTGTTTATCTACTTTAATTCCCGGTATTTTGGACAGATCAATCTGGTCGCCACTTTCCATCATACAGCGGGTTAGAAAGGTCGTCTCGCGCGTTTTCATTTTTTTGAGATAAATGGCCATAAGCAGCGCCGAAGTCTGATAATCCGGAATAGAACCATCTACAATTCCATTAATAAAAAAGGCAATTTCTGGGTTTGATAAAGTTCCGCCATCCCGTTTTTTGGCGATGATATCCGTCATTTTCATAGTTCCATTTTTTCAACGATCCGGGAAACAAGACTAATAAATTTTGGGCGTACCAAAGCGGCCGTAGCCACTACGTGCTCGTGGGTGAGCGGTTCCAGTTCGTCGGGAATGGCCATATCCGTAATACAGGAAATCCCTAAAACTTTCATCCCTCCGTGTACCGCTACAATCGTTTCCGGGATGGTAGACATACCCACAGTATCGGCTCCCAGGGTAGTCAGCATTCTGAGTTCAGCTTTACTCAAATAATAGGGACCACTGATAGCGGCGTAAACCCCCTGAAAGGTCTCAATCTTTAATGCTTTGGCGCATGTTTTTCCGAGAGCGAGTAATTGTGGATCGTAGGCGGTAGACATATCCGGGAATCGTGGCCCGAGCGCTTCGTAGTTTTTACCGATCAGTGGATTATCTCCCATTAAGTTCAGGTGATCCTCGATAAACATCAATCCGCCTGCGTAAAAATCGGGATTCAATCCCCCACAGGCATTGGTGACTATCAGATTTTGTACGCCGAGACGCTGCATAACGCGGACGGGGAAAGTCAGTTCCTGCATTGTTACGCCCTCGTAGAGATGTACCCGACCCTGCATGGCGATTACGGTTTTTCCGTGAAGTTTTCCAATGACCAGTTGGCCACTGTGTCCGGCAACGGTGCTGACCGGAAATCCAGGAATAGATTCGTAAGAAATTTTATCCGGATGCTCAATTTGATCGGCCATGGAGCCAAGCCCTGATCCGAGAATCATACCGATCAGGGGTTGGTATTTCGTACGTTTCCGAATGAAGTCAGTCGAAGCATTTATTTGGTCGAGATAATTCATTTGTTGAAATATTGAATCGTTTGTGAGCTATAATTTTACTCAAAATATTGGCTTTGTAAGCGGGTAAAGATAGGAATTATTTTACTTTGAGTTGCCAGTTTCTCTTTTCTGAATATCGAATATTTTCTTTGTCTTTCAAAGTCGGCGGTATATCCCAATGACTCATCGGTTGCGTGGATCAGGGTTTCGTCCACATCTAGTATCAACAGTGTTTTTTTCTCGTTTTTATGGTGCACGTAAAATGGTATTTATGGAAGATGTTTGGCACAAAACCTATTTATCAATGTATTCGTTCCCTTTCAAATCCAGCCAGCCTTTCCTACCATCTTCTAACGTAAAGCGGGCAAAATGAACGTTAAACATTTCAATTTTTTTATATCGTGCCTCCTCATTTTGCGGATAATAACCGAAGCGGTTGTTTTCTTCAAATTTTACCGGATGGTAGTAACCGTATGATTCGAAATCTCCAGTGAATTTAATATTAATTATGGGTGAAATGGTTATTCCCTGATCATCTCTGGCAAGGTTTAAACTATGCATTTTTTTCTATATTTTGGTACGTCTTTCCCAGAATATTTATTTTCGTATCCTTATCCATATCAGGTTGTGCTACCAGATGAAATCCGGAGAGAATAAACACCGTAAGCAAAAAAGATTTTTTCATTTTGAATAGTTTAATTTTGCGGCCAGATAAGGAAAATTTAGACAAGCATTTATATGATATTTATTAAAACGAGTGTTATTTTACTCTTATTGTTTTTTTTTAGTGCCTGCTCAGATCCGGGAATTCCTGTTTCTAATCACAAAGAGGTGACTTATGCGAATATTGGCGCACCCGCATTCCAGGAAATACTTGACTCCGCCGGAGTAACAGGCGCTATTTTAATATTGGATGATATTGAAAAAAAGTACTATTCCAACGATTTTTTATGGTGTAAAAAAGGTCAGCTTCCGGCTTCTACTTTTAAAATTCCCAATTCTATGATTGCCCTGGAAACGGAGGTAGTAGCGGACGATCAAACGCTTTTTAAATGGGACGGACAACCACGATCTTTAAAAATATGGGAGCAGGATTTGGTGTTTAGTGATGCTTTTAAATATTCCTGTGTACCTTGTTATCAGAAAATAGCACGGGATATTGGGGTGGATCGAATGCGGGAATTTCTTTCTAAATTAGACTACGGGAAAATGTTGGTCGATTCTTCCAACCTGGATTTATTTTGGTTGACGGGAAATTCAACGATCAGCCCTTTTCAGGAAATTGATTTTCTAAAACGTTTCTACCAATCCAAATTACCCATTTCCAAAAAAACCGAAAATACCGTAAAAAATATGCTGCTGCTCGTAGATGAAAAAGACTATGATTTATTCGGAAAAACCGGATGGTCTGTGGATGGTGATAAAAATAATGGTTGGTTCGTAGGATATTTAAATGCTCATAAAGGGATTTTTTATTTTGCCACCAACATTGAGCCTAAACCAGATTTTGATATGACCCGCTTTTCTCAAGTTAGAAAGGAGGTGACTTATCAGGCACTGAGAACGCTAGATTTAATCAAATAGTACCTAATGCTAATTCAAAAATACAATCCTGACTGGGTTCATGATTTTGCTAAAATAAAACAAGTCCTAGACCATGGGTTAGAGGGATTAAAATACCAGATTGAGCACATTGGAAGTACCTCCGTACCGGGTTTAGCTGCCAAAGCTATTATTGATATTGACATAATTTACGAGAAGGCTGATGACTTTGAACCGTTAAAATCGGCTTTGGTATTACTAGGTTATTATCATAACGGAGATCAGGGAATAATAGCTAGAGAGGTTTTCAAACGGGGTGAAGGCACGGAAGACAAAACCTTAGACGCAATTGCTCATCACCTCTACGTCTGCTTAAATGGGAGCAAAGGATTAGAACGCCATTTGCTCTCCCGGGACTACCTGAGAAAGCACGAATGGGCGAGACTGAAATACCAAAAAATGAAATATGAAATTGCCAGACAGACGGGGCAGAATCAAAAAAAATACGCCGAACTAAAAGAGTTAACCGTCAATACCTTTATCGATGATATTATCAAAAAAGAACGATCAGCCAGATTTTAATCAAGCCTCTCTTCCAAAGATTTTCAACTGCTTAATGTGACTTCCTAAAGCACCAAAATAAGTAGGGTGATTGTTGTATGGAAGACCATATTCTTTGGCCGTTGATTCGATGATCGGCGCAATCTGCTTGTAATGTACGTGGCAGATCGTTGGAAATAAATGGTGTTCTACCTGAAAGTTCAAACCTCCGCAGATATAATTCAGAAAATCATTTTTACAACCAAAATTGGCGGTCGTGTACAACTGGTGCGCCGCCCAGCTGTGATCAATTTTGTTGGTTTCATCCGGCAGCGGAAAATCCGTCCCCTCAATCACGTGGGCTAGTTGAAAAATCAACGCCAGCGTCAGCCCTTCCACCAAATGCATAACCACAAACCCGATCAAAAAATACTGCCACGGAATATCCATGACCATAAACGGAATAGCGACGAAAAAAGTGTAATAACAAAGCTTAAATAAAACCATTCTAACAAACTCCCAAACCGGACGATCCGTCTTTCCCTTACCGTTTACCTTGGGATGAAAGTACTCCGCGTAGTCGCGCGCAAAAACCCAGGCAATCGAGGTCAGACTATAAATCGCAAAAATATAGATGTGCTGAAACCGGTGAATCCACCAGAGATCCTGGTGGGGATTCAAACGAATTAATGGAATCTGTTCAATATCCGCGTCGTAGTCCACAATGTTAGTGTGCGAATGGTGCATCCCGTTATGGCTCGTCTTCCACATAAAATCATTGGCTCCGATAAAATTAAAACTCGTACCGATGATCTTATTCCAGAACGGCGTTTTTGCGTACGCTCCGTGAATCGCGTCGTGCGCAATATTCAAACCGATCAGCGCCGTAAAAAATCCGTGAACGATGGCAATGAGCAGCAAAATACCCGGTTGGGTGGCAAAAATATTAGAAAGAAGCAGTCCGTAGGTTACAAAAAATACCGTTAAAATAAACAGCGTTTTTGTAATCATACTGGTATTATAATGCCTGGAAAGTTGGTTGTCCTCAAAATAAGCATTTACCCTTTTTCGCAGCGTGGTATAAAAATCTGGCTGGTCTTTATGATTGAATCGTAGATTTGGACGGTCACTTACAGGGATCTTATTACGTTCGATTGTCTTTACCATAATTAATGTTTTTTGGCTCGTTGATCAGTGAAACCAACGGTAAAAAAGTTAATCAAAAATACACTATTAATCCTAAATACGTCTTGTAAAACGCTGAAAATCAGGATCAAGTATCACCGGGCACTTGTAATGAGGTATTTATTAAAGCATTTTTACATTCGTTTGATAATCAAGCAGCACAAGGTTTCTTAAAGCGGATGATAATGTTTTTGTGCGACGAAACATAATGCTTTGTACATAGTGCCTGCGGCACAAGTAAACTGGGTAAATATTAGTGAATATATTATGTATTATTAAATTTCTATATGTGGCAGGCTTTTTGACAGGTTATAGATTAATATAACTCCCAATTACCCCTTCGATTTCATCAATTATTAACTGAATAAGGTCCACCATTGAAAAATACCAGAGAATTTTTAAGTAAAATAATCATTCTGATTGTTTGTCTGGGCAGTCAGATAAGCTACGCGCAGACGTATGTTAAAGTTACCGCTACCGGTACAGCCAGTGGTGCCAACTGGGACAATGCTGTGGGTGCCGCCGATTTAAAAGCTAGTATTGAAGCTGGTGGAACCACCTATATCGCTGCGGGTACTTATAACATAAATAGTTCAATTATTTTAGATCAACGAGACGGTTATACCATTGAAGGGGGCTATCCCGCCAATGCTACTGGTACGGATCTGAGTGGTTACGATCCTGTGATAAATCAAACTGTTTTTAACGGGGGAAATGCTGTTCGAATTTTTAATAATTTTCAGCGGGTAAATGTTCTCCGGATAAAAGGATTAATACTGGAAAATGCAAACGCAACGAGTGGTTCTGCTTTCTCATCGACCAATAATGCGGCTAACCCTTTTGAATTTTTATTTACCGATCTGATTATACAAAATTGTACCGCCACTGGTGACGGTACATTCGATATAAGGTCCAAGTTAACGCCCGGAGCTAAAATATCTTTTCAAAATTGTAATTTTAATAATAATACAGCCGCTAATGGTGGCGCTATTTCCCTCACTGACGTGGCTTCCGATCCAGACAAAACCACGGCAGTAACTGAAGATTTGTTTATTCAAAATTGTAGCTTCATAAACAATACCGCTACTAGTGCTGGGGGGGGAGCTATATATATATTGAACTCAAACGCCTTGGCGATTGAAAATACCAACTTTTGTAACAATACAGCTACAACTAATTCTGGTGGAGCAATGTATGTTGATTTTTCTGGTGGACATGAGTTTAATAATTGTACTTTCAACGGTAATACGTCCGATGGTCCCGGTGGTGCAATATATAGTTCTAGTTCAAATGCTATTGTATTAAATTCTACTTTTATCGGAAATTCGTCCTCCAACGGTGATGGTGGGGCGCTCTTTGGCTCCCTTTCCAGTTGGGAACTCTTAAGCACTGATTTTTATAATAACATTGCGCTCAATGGTGGTGCCATCCGGTCGACTTCTATGCTTACCGGATATACGGGTAATGTAGCAAACGACTGTATATTTTTCGGTAATGAGTCAACGGATGTTGGCACTACGCCTGGAAGTAATGGAGGTGGTGCGCTTTGTGTAGAGTCTGATGGAGATCCTAATACCTGGAATATTGATATCTGTAAATTTGTCAATAACGCGGTTTCTGCTAATGCCTGGGGTGGAGCCATTTCTCACGGTAAAATTGAAACAACTCTTACCAATTCTCTTTTCTTTAATAACACAAAAGGAGGAAGCAATAGCGTCGGAGGAAGTGATATAAGAAACCTGGACAATACGGGTGGATTTTCCACGATGAGTGGTAATAAAATGCAATTGGCAGATAATTTTGCGTACGAAAATAATGGTGGTCCGACGGATGCTTCTTCCTACGCCTTTACCGATGACACTTTTGCGAATACGGATGACGGCGGCGTTTCTGCTGCTCCTGTTTCTTCCTGTATCTTTTTCTATAATATAACGGGGACGATCTTCGAGGACATCAACTACGGAGGAGGGACGGGCCGGAATTTTGCTACCGCCGATACCGAGGCGGTTGGCTGGGGACCCGGAGCTATCGGGATTGAGAATGTAGTCGTTGAACTTTACGATGCAGGTGGTGTCTACATTAATGATACCCTTACAAATGCCGAGGGTCAGTATATTTTTCAAAATTTAGCAGACGGTAATTATCGGGTTCGGGTAGCCAACCGAACCATTACCTCTAATCGACCGGGCAATAGCACGGGAGCAACCATCATTCCCATTCAGACTTTCAGAAGAGATGGGAACATTGATATCATCGACGAGGTTGGTGGTGCCGATCCTGCGTTGATTGATGGAATGACTAACTCAGCAAGTGCTGATCTGGCTTCCCTGGCAGATAATGTAACCACCACCATTCAATCTCTGACAGATATAAATATTGCGGGTAATAATTCATCCGGAATAGATTTTGGTTTTAACTTCAGTACCATCGTCAATACCAACGACGCAGGACAAGGTTCTCTACGGCAATTTATTTTAAACAGTAATGAACTCGGAAATACTAACCTGGATCAACAAGATGCTCCGGCGGGTGCACCCACCTTCAATAAACCGGATGGATGGGAAGTTTCTATATTTAGTATTTTTGGAAACGACGTAAAAACAATCACACCTGCCGCCCAACTACCTACCATAACCGACTCAAGAACCCATCTTAGCGGGTATACCCAGGCTGGTGCCACCCAGGGTGATATTCCAGGCCGGAATCTGAGCGTTGAATTATTCGGTAACGATGCGGCCTATGATGGTCTGATTGTGCGGGCCGATTCGGTGACTATTTCGGGTTTCTCGATCCGCGAATTTCAGACGGGTGTTCACTACGATATTCCCGGTACGAGAGGTGGTTTTGTGTGGGGTAACTATATTGGTCTCCCGGTGGATGGTAGTACCAGAGGAGTTACCACCCCGGCTCATGGAGTAATCATGACGGGAACCATAGACGCTTTCGTTGGTACCAATGGAGATAACGGAAACGATGCTTTTGAAGGAAATTTAATCAGTAACTGCAACTATGGTCTGCAGCTGGAAAGTACAGATAATGTATTGGCTGCAGGTAACTACATCGGTACCGATAATACGGGGCTGATTGACAGAGCCAATTTTACAAATATTTATCTGATCACTCTGGCCGTACCCAATACGATTGGATTTAAAGATGATTTGCCTAACAAAAATGCGGATCACTTCCGGAATATCATTTCGGGCCGGTCCGTAGATGGAATAGAAATTTTTAATAGTGATAGTACCTCCATTGCTGGAAATTATATTGGACTTACCGCAACGGGTACCAGCCAGCTTTCCTCCAATTCCTCCGGGATCAGTATCCGGAATATTTGTAACTATAATGTGATAGGCACCAATTCAAACGGCGCTTTTGATGCGCAGGAACGAAATATTATTGTTGGTTCAACGGGCTTGTTATTCAGAACTTTTTCTTCGGGAGATGGAAACATAATATCCGGAAATTATTTTGGAACAGATTATACCGGAATGAATAGTATGTCGGGAGAAATAGGTATACAGGTGTCCGGAGATTTTACCAATACCGTTATTGGTACCGACGGTGACGGTGTCAACGATGGAGTAGAATTTAATATTATATCCGGACATACAGAAGATGGTATCAGAATGAACGCTGGTGCGGATGCGACTACCACTATTGCGGGTAACGCCATTGGACTGGCCGCGGATAGATTCACTCCACTCGGAAACCAGGAAAGAGGGATTTTTATTAGTGGTAACACTTCTAACACCATTATCGGTTTGGATCCAAGTATGATCAATACGAATGAATCAGAGGTAGGAAATAGAATCAAACACAATGCGGATGCAGGAGTTGGTATTACTGGATCGGGTAGTTTTAATATTAGAAATAACAGAATTAGCCGTAACCAATTTGCGAACAATGGCGGACTCGGAATTTCATTTGGAAATGCGCTGGGAGATTTTTCGGTCACGCCCAACGATGACGGAGATGTGGATGAGGGTGAAAACAACCTGCTCAACTTTCCCGTCATTGAGTCGGCTGTTCTGGATGGAAACGAGCTGATAATTATGGGATTCGCACCGCCAAGCGCTCAGGTGGAATTTTATGTATCGGATTCGGACCCCAACCCTAACCCGCTCCCCGCCGGATATACTACCGGAGTAGGAGAAGGTAATATTCTTATTGCGGCGAGAATCGAAGGAGGTAGTACAGATCTTGATAACACTATTGGCACGTACACCGACGACGGAACCGGAGCCACTACCGACAAAACACAAAACCGTTTTCATTTTGTTTTAAATGTCACCGGAAGAGGACTTACGGAAAATACTTCAATAACTGCACTGGGGACTGACGCGGATAACAATACTTCAGAGTTTGGTAACGTGGAATCAGTATCTGTATTTGTTGCCGAAATTTGCGGAAACGGAATTGATGATGACGGTGATGGAGATATAGATTGCGCCGATGGTGATTGTACGGCTTTTGATACAGATGGAGACTTGGTTTGTAATGTTGATGACTTGGATGATGACAACGATGGTATTCCGGATTTGGAGGAATTAAGGTGCGACCAACCTGCTTACGCTAATTCAAATTCAGGCGTGGGTAACTTTCAGGATCAACTTTATATATTCGACTGGTCTGGAATTGGAGGTTCTCTTAACGATAATGATAGCCAGATCTTTACAATAAATGACTTGGTTATCACCGCTACATTTACCGATGTGGTCATTGATGGTGTTGGTAATGTTTCGACCACTGATTTGGCAACTACTCCGGCCAGCGAAATTGCCAAATTGTATAACACGCCGGGAAACAGTGAAGCCTTACAGGGTGACAGCTCGGTCATTTCTTTCTCTTTTATTGTTGACTTTACCGCTACCAAAAACGGTATTCCTTATCCATTGGATATTATCGCTTTTGATGCGGAACAAACCGATGGGGATAATTTCGAGAACTTATCTTTCCTCTCTAATGGAGGCAACTGGACTATATTGGAAGGGCTAAATTCGAATGACCCAATGGGCACTCAAGGAGAATTTACACTGAGTGGAGAATTATTTGAGGTGGATAATAGCCAGGCTGGAAATGAAGGAAACAGTATACTCGTATCCAAAGACGCTTCCAATGTGGAACTCATTGCCTCCTCTCCAGGACCGAACCAGCAGTCAGTAGGATTTGGTATTTATCTCCGATGTGATTCGGATAATGATGGTGTTGTTAATACGGTTGATCTGGATTCGGATAACGACGGAATTTTTGATCTAAACGAAGCCGGGCACGGTCAAACGGACAATGATGAAAACGGAATCATTGACGGTCTTTCTTCCGCCTTTGGTACCAACGGGTTGTTTGACGGAATAGAAACCACCGCAGATAGTGGAACCTTAAATTATACCATTGCGGATAGCGAAGCCTCACCGGACGGAATTTACGATGCTTACGAACTGGATGCGGACAGTGATGGTTGCTTTGATACACTGGAAGCAGAGGTCAGCGACGGTGATGCCGATGGAATCGCGGGCACAGGTACGGCCACCGTAGATGCGAACGGACGGGTGACTACTAACACCTACACCGCTCCGCCCAATCAGGACTGGCAGGATTTCGATGTAGACGGCTGTTTACCTCCCTGTAATGCGCAGGCACCGGTACTTTCAAAAAATTGATATGAGAAATTTTTTCTTTCAATTTGTAATTTTAATTTTTGTAATTCCGATGTTTTTATCCTGTTGGAATACTGAAAATAGTAAAAGTAAATTAGTTGCTGAAAAAATTGAAAAGAACACTGCGACCATTCCAGAGGCCACCGTCTCACCAGTAGATTCGGGTAAAATGGTTCAGTTAACGGTGGACGACGATTCTCATTATTCAATAGAATTTCTACAGTCTTTACGGACTGCTGACGGAGGTCCTGCTATCCAACTGATCGCGGGTAAAATGATTTTAAATCAAGTAGATACCGTAGGGTTTCCGGAATTTCCTGAACCTGATCAAAAAATTATACTGACTGGTAGAAAAGCCAATATGGCCATTGCTTTGACGGTCGAAAGAATTAAGTATACTTCCATAAGTTATCGAATCGAAATTGTTGAGTTTGGAAAATCCAGCATCATGGAAAATGGAACGGCTCACTTAGGAACCTATTTTTATTTTGGTAGCGAGACGGACCGGGACGATGCCAGCGGTATATCTTATTTTTCCAACGAGTACACCACTAAAAAAGATAACTGTTACCTGAATATCAGAATTGGAAAACCGGAAAAACCTCACAGTCCTTTGCTAGCCAAAATTATTAAAAACTGTAACGGAGAAATTCAGGATATTGGTTTGGATGATTTTCCGGTTTTAGTAGAGAAGTGATCTTTGAAAGGAACGAATCAGGTCGTGGAAACGTTATAGTAGAAACAATAACCAGCCACCATGATCAAACGCTTTACCTTTTTATTCTTTAGCATTATTTCCTTCCAACTCACCTATGCCCAGGATTCTCTTCGTACTAGTCTTTCTGCTGACCTGGAAGAAATCGTCATTACTTACCAAGCGGACAAAAATACTCCGGTTACTTTTCAGAATATTGATCTCAAATTTTTAAAAGCAAAGTCCACGGGACAAGAGCCGTCTTTTCTGCTCGCACAGACGCCTTCCATTACCAATTATTCGGACGCCGGAAGTAGCCAGGGATACTCTTACGTACGGTTGCGGGGCATCGACCAAACCAGAATAAATATTTCCCTCGACGGTGTACCGATCAACGAACCGGAAGACCAGGGCGCTTTCTTTTCCAACTACGCCGACATTTTGAATTCCGTCCGGAAAATTCAAATTCAACGGGGTGTCGGAACTTCCAAAAATGGGGTAGCGAGCTACGCCGGAAGCATTCAGTTATTTTCTCCAAATTTGAATGATCCGCAAAAAACAACCATCGGTGCGGGCTACGGTTCCTTTAACAGTTACCGAATTTTTGCCGAGCATAATACTGGGCTAAAAAACAAAACAGGCTTTTACGTTCGGGCTTCACAAATTTGCTCGGATGGTTATAAAAATCACGCGGACAATAATTCACAATCCATCTATCTGAGTACCGGATTATTCGGGGACGCTGCCACCTGGAAGTTTAATGTGCTGGCTGGATTGCAACAAAACGGGATGGCCTGGCTCGGAGTTTCGGAGGAAGATATCAAAGCTGATCGCCGAACGAACGCCAACGCCGCCCAGGAAAGGGACAAATTCGGCCAGGCGCTAGCACAGTTACAAAATACTTGGCAGATAAATAGCGTATCTTCTTTACAATCAAGCGTTTACTATACGTATCTTAAAGGGAATTATGGCTTTGATTTAAACAATTTTATCGGTTTGCCTTCCGGCGAAGAACTCTATAATTACGCTTTTCAATCTCACCTGGTTGGTTTATTTTCAAACTATACTTATACCAAAGATCAACTGAACTGGACCACCGGCATCCACGGAAATATTTACCACCGGGCGCACATCGGTACCGAAAAGATCATTGGTAATCTCTACGAGAATACAGGGTTTAAAAATGAATACAGCGTTTTTACAAAGGCGGATTATACCCTGAATAGTTTTACTATTTTTGCGGATGTACAGTACCGTTACGTGGATTTTGACTACGAAGGTTCGGTTGGTTTTACGAAGTTAAACTGGTCGTTTATGAATCCAAAGGCCGGAGTTAGTTACGCGGCGAATCCCAGTACCACGTTTTATTATAGTATCGGAAAAACCGGAAGAGAACCGACCAGAAACGATATGTTTGGCGGGAATGATGATCTGTTGGGCGACGCTGAAAATAATCCGGTTTTGGCGGTCACCGATCCCGAATC
>JAUKWC010114263.1:0-23650 GCA_032356245.1 Endocladia muricata
TGAGAAGCGTTGGGGCTGCCCTCAATCTACGCGCTCAAAGCTGGACTGCCGAGCTCGTGAAAGTCGCCCTGTGGGTCGGGACACCGTACGGTCTACATAGTTAAGCTAGTGGGGATATCCCGAATAGACGTGAGTGTTACCAGATCTCCCGTGCATGGGATCTGGATAGAGCTGCAGTACATTGTACGCTCCGCTCGAGAGTGGGCCACCCCTCGGCTAGGGGACGTATTGCTGACCTCTCAAGACCGACAAGGATAGGGCCAAGCACAAGATTAAGATCAACAGTCAACATGTTCTTAATATTCTAGCCCATTAAGGCCGAGAGCTTCACCGGTAGGAGGGACCAGCTGACTGTACAGACGTAGCTATGTCAGACGCGTCAATACCTCGCGATGACGCAGTTCAATGATCCCGACATAGCCATTTGTAGTGATGTGATAGTAACATTTGCAGCATCATTTTCAAGGGAGAAGTGCAGCAAACTGATAGTTACTGAAGGAAAGGTATGGTTATGCGCCCGGGACTTTCGAGTAACTCGCGGCAGCTGTGAAGACCGAGTTTATACCGCACCATAGCGCAAGACGATCAAGAGAAAAGGTACAGAAGCCGGTTCAGCGCCAATTTGTTCCATCCTCGTTGGCTGAGATTAGGAACAATTGCCTAGCTATCACAGGAATGTCGGAAGATGAAAAGCCCGACAGATTTCTCTCTGGTCTTGAACCGATGATTAAGCTTGTGGTGCTCTAGATTGGGTCCAATAATCTGCATGGGGTCGCCAGAATTGCACTTAACGTTGATACTGGTCTGTCCGGATCCGGCCTATACTCATTCAGGGGATACAATCACAGTGAGGCCATCTCGGGCTATCCAAGCCCTATGGAAATTGGCAACATTAAATGCGGAATTCGAATTGATAAGCAGGGAGCCAATTATTTGAAGAGGGATGACTGTTTCACGTGTCATAAGGTTGGTTGTCGTGGCTTCAAGCACAAGCGCAGGGCCAGTCGGGGTGGAAGAAGGGAGTTCAGTGTCAATAACGTCGATGCTAGAGGAGTGAACTCCGGTGATAGCTCGGAAAACTAGTAAGTCCAACCAATATGACCTAAGGGACAGGTTGGACCTGAGAAACGTGTGACAGAGGCGGTCGCAAATGAAATGGAGGAGCCCCGCAAAGAGATCGGTGATCCAAGGTTGCAAGTGAGGCAAGCCCCAGATAGCTCATTGCTATTTTCTTAAGGCAGCAGTAGATTGCATGTAGAAGAACCGTCAGAACGTAATGATGATCCTACCGATGTTGCCGAGATTAATTCTACGATTCCAGGTCATGATGACCTCACTCTCAAAAATGAGGTTTCTGTCGTACACTTACTGGCTTTGAAAGGAGAGCTCAATAGGCCTGGAGCCAGAGCTCCTAAGTATGATGGGAGTAATACGAATTTAGTGTTTCATGCGTTTGCGAGGAGGCATCAAGGATTATTCGACATTGTGAAGAAGAAGTTTGTCGTCCGTCGCTCTAGCAAGAAAACAAGGGAAGAAGCCTGCCAAACATTTCTCAACGCAATACTTTGTATCGGGTCCCATTCGTGCACATCGACTCGGGCCATTGCGAGTTTTCGAGGCGACGTTTGGTCGGGAATGCCATGGCATGTTGCTCACAACCCTGACACAGACTACGTTCGCTGAGTTGTGAAGGTAAGCGGAAAGTCTTTATCCTTGGACACCACCTCCTTGCGTGGCGAAGAGCCTGCAGTCACAAACCTTCGTGTCAACAATTCAGACGCCTACTGAGACGCCGAGAACCAAAGGCCTCTTTTCATGTGTTCCAGCGAGAAAAGGCAAATAATGAAGAAGCTGCCTGCTGTAAGATAGGCACGAAGATTATGTGTCAAGTGCAAGGTATAAAACTGGAGAAGATCGTGCTCAAGTACAACGAGGTATTTCGAGATAGACTACTCGATGGTCTACTACAGCAAAGGTCTATTGATCACGAGACCGAAGTCGACAGGAATGCGAAGTCACAACTCCGACCCGTGTTCATGCCTTCACCGGCTGAGTTGAGGGCTGCGAAAGTTTACGTGGAGAAGATGCTGAAGAAAGGGAAGATTGGACAGAGTATGCCTCCCTATCGTGCTTCGTTATGCTGTGTCAGGGACATCGAAAAACCATTGCGAGGTGTTGTTGATTATCGAGCACTCAATCGGATCACAAAAAGAAACAACGCGCCTTTTCCAAGATTGAATGAGATACTTGATCGACTGTCGAAAGCTGAGGTCTTTTCAAAACTAGACCTCATGACTGTCTCTTACCGGATCCGAGTTAAACCACGAAACTTCGAGCAGACAGCATTCAACACGGCGTACGTTCTCTTCGAATACTTTGTGATGTGTGTGGGACTGTGCAACGCACCTACTACGTTCCAATCAGCTATGAACCGTATCGCCCATGACTGTCTCGACGAGTTCCTGGTGACTTACCTGGATGGTTTGCTCATATTTAGTGAAGATGGGCAGTCGCATCTCAGTCATGTCCAAACGACACTGTCCCAAACTCGAGGTCACGGCCTCTTTGCGTCGCCAAAGAAGTATGAGTTTATGACGTCGGAGATGAACTATCTTGGACTTATCGTCGGCAGTGAAGGAATTCGTGTCGACCCTGAGAAGGCCAAGGTGCTGAGGACATGGCCTCGGCCAAAAACCTTCACGGACGTCCCAAGTTTCCTAGTTTTGGTAAAGTTCTTTCGACGATTTATCAAGGAGTTCTCGGGGGGTAGCGGCTCCTGTCACGAACGTGACCAAGAAGGACCAGGGTATTCAGCGATGGAATAAAAAGTGTGACGAGGCTTTTGAATCATTGAAAAGGTTTATCACAAATGCACGGATACTAGTCGCGCCCGACTGGAAGAAGCTGTTCCGCGGGCGTGTCGATGCGTCTCAACTAGTGGTTGGAAGAACTTTGACGCAACAAGATGAAACTGGGATTGGTCGTCAAATTTCATTCTTCTCCAAGAAATCGTCGCTTGCGGAGACAGACTATGTTGCCATTGGCAGAGAATTTTTAGGTCTCGTTTACGTCTTGCAAAGATTCAGATGCTGCGTCCAGCATACACAGTTTGAGATTTCTGAGCATACCCAGGTGCTAAAGCTTGTTTTCACAAAGGCGAAGCCGAGCAGAAGGGAAGCACGACGGATGGAGACATTCGGCAATTTCAGAATCATTGCAATTGAGCTGAAACATGCGAAGGTTTTCGTACTTGGTGATGCGCTGTCCACAGCTCCACAAGTGACTTTCATGAAAAACGGCTCTTCGCTATCTTGTAACACCTTGGAAATTCCACATCTCAATATAAATGCCATCGTTGATCGGTATGAAGGTAACCAGCTCTTTGGCCCAGTCTGGCGGGCCCCAAATGGGGAGTGGCCCGAGAATGAGGTGAGGAGACAGCAAGTTGAGATGTTGCTGTTACTGTTCGCATTTCATGGTAAGTGTCTACTAAATCACGGGATGCTGTGTGTCCTAAGCTAACCATTTGCTTCCATACAACAAATGGCATTCGACTCAAAAATTGCTGGCCACTTCAGATTCTCCAAGACGGCGCCAAGACTTGAGACTTTTCACTGGGTGTAGAAGAGCAAAGGCGTGAAACAGTACATTCGAGGCTGCAGGGCTTGTCAGCAGAAAGAGGACGATGGAGGCTAGAAGTTAACCGAGCCTACTTCTCTTGAGATACCAACGAGGAGGTGGGGATCATTGGGCACTGCTCTCACTGTGAGCGTGCCAAAAAAAAAGAGTGTCTGTGACGGTATTACGCCTCAAGTTGACTACTAGATGAGGAGGGTGCACTTCAGACCTTCCTATGTCAAGGACACTCCTCCAGATTGCGCACGCTCTTCCTTCTCAAATCTATTCAAACTTCACAGTCTGTGTTTCCAGAAATGGATGCGGACGTCCACAGGGGGTAATATTCTAGTAGACCTTCCAGACGGACTGCACACTTTGGAATGCCGTTGAATGCTGATTTTCGTGGCATTCCAAAACGTGGAGCTCGTGTAGAACCGCGGTTTTTCGCATGGACGCCGACTTCCAGAGAACGAACCTGCGACTGCCGCGTCCAGTGAACGCCCGCATCCACTACCCGTAGTTCATTTCCTAGTAGAACATCCGGGTCGTACTGCGGGTCTTGCAGCACACTGCAGTTCCGCATTTCACATTACATACCTGAATGTCACATTATGACCAATTGCCTGCCTCACAGGGATAAGATTGCCTTCGCCCCTTCATAGATTTAATTGCCGTACAATTGATTTCGTGACACTGAACTGAAGGCCGCTACGCGCAATATGCGCCATCTGCACCTCTAGGAAACTGGGCATTATGCTCGGTGGTGCTCGGCTGCACTGGCTCACCGAGAATCTTGCCCGCGCTGTATGGCAAGAAGTGATGTGTAAAACTCTGCGCTGATTTCTCGGACAGTACCGGAAACATAGTGGAACGCGAGGAAGGACTCAACCGTAATCGGTGTAAGACTTCGCAGGTTGCACAAGTGCTGCTGGACGGGGTCAATGTAGTGCGTCGCGAACAGAAGATGTTTGCCTGTGTCGCATGGTTCAAACAGAGTGGTTCTGTCCTTCGCGTTGCGTTTGTATCGTAGAGCCTGCTTTGTGAATCGATCGAGCACTGGTTGACAAGGCGCGCACCAAATCGTGCATTTGGCCCGGCGCCGTTTGCGCCGAAGGGGTGCCATTTGCAGTGTAAGGCTGAGGCCTACGGTCGAGTCGGCATCCTTTCATGCAAAAAATCTTTCTTCCTACGCTATAGCGCCTCCTATGCTTATAAGGACGTGGGGCGTACAGACGCCAACGCTTCACTCCACACTTGCTGTAGCCGTGCTGCAGTTGACCGGTGCAGAACAAGAAGCACACACTTCTTGTTCTGAACATGTCTTACCCGTATCACCCGATGCGTAGAAACAAACTGAACCTCGAGTCGACGTTGGAACGATGTTCTAGACTTGTATTTCGTAGCATTGAAAAGTGAGTAATTTCGAAGATCAGGGGGGCGTGGATATTAGCAGGGGCTGAGGACTGCATCTGTGAAAATACACGGGCAAATGGATCTTGTTTTTCAGGTTAAGATTCGCACGTCGGTCTGGTCACGTGCTTTCACATGTATAGCTCTTAGCCCTTCTCACCAGTGACACCCCCCTACTCTACATCTTCATTACTCGTCCAACCTGTTGCTTTTGCTATTGCGAGCGCAAAATCGCCCACTTTTCTTGGCGATGTATCTTGCGGCCGAGCCCAAGTCTTTCTCAGCTGCTATAGTCCGGGCCGCCCGCCGAAGTTGTTCTCGGACGGGTATGTAGCGTTTAAATTTGTTTCAGTTCACGCAATTCAGCGACTTCTTCCTGTAGCTACCTCATCTTCCTCACTACCTGTCGGAGCGACAACCAAATCCTCGGGGTCATCGGAGTCCAAACCATCATCTCCAGCACTGACCTTCTCTATCGTACTACTCCCGTGCTCGTCCGAGTATGCAAACCCAACCATATCCGCGTCGGCCTCGATGTCCAATTCCTCTCCTTTTTCATTATTCCTGCGACTAACATGAACCATCTGGCTCGCCGGGTACTGCGGCAGCCCTCTCACTGCGCGGGACACCTGGTCCGGCATAATTTTTTCCTCCGGCATCAAGTACACTTGGTACCATACCATCGACTCATCCGCATTGCCGTCATCATATCCAGCCGGGCGTGCGTGAAATGCCCATGCCCGAAATACACAGAGTGCGGCGGCACGATGATCTTCTTCATCTTCTACAAAGCCGCCGCAGCCACCTGTTTGCTGTCGTACCCGTATACAAGCTCCTGTGAATAGTCACACATCCACAACTGGAACCCCAGTGCCCCGCTCACGATTGCAGAAAAGCCCGGCACCTTTGCTTTCAATGACTCGTCAAAGTCATTGTGTGACGCTTGCCGCTGGCAGTCCTTCCCAGTGACCAAAAACCGACCCCCCGTCTTTCGCATGAACAGCTTCCTCCCAGATATCTTCCTCAAACCGACGTAGGCGGCAAGCTGACCCAACCACGCGTCCGCCGGCACACAACGTCGCGAAGCACACACTACTTCCCCCCTCGATTCACCAGCCTCCATCACAAGGCTCCATGTACTGGAGTAGCAGGCGATTCCCAGCTCCCAGTTAACTGAATCGCCCTCGCTCTCCCCGTGGTTCCCAATTGGGGCCCCTTATGTCCCATCCGGTCCCTCTCCCGGTACATTTTCTTCGTTGAATGAGCTCGCCATGGACAAAAACATCTTTTCAACGGGTGAAAGCTTGCACTTGGGCGTCAACATCAGGCGCTCAGGACTTCCGCGCAGAATGCCGCTGGAGTCAGCCAAGCTCTCAAGGCGGGTGTAGCCGAGGTGCTCAAGCTCACCTCGTCTTCTCTCAAATTAGGCATATCCTCTGTCATGATCCTCACCCCCGCCTGCTCCGTTACTGCAGCAGTGTATCCGAGGCCGGTTGGACTGCCTGATGTCCGGACCCGCATCGGTACCCTCGAGCCCGGGAAAGTGCACGTAGCTTGCCATGAAGAACCGAAGCCGATGCATGGCTACGACTTCTTAATGAAGAGGTGCAAGTGCGCCCCGTCCGCAATAGCTATGTGCTTCGAATACAGCCAGAGCATATGGTGCCGGTCTTTCGCCATTCACACCCGGAACTTCTCCTCTTCTTGATCTGTCGGGCCGGCGTATGCCGGACTTTCGCGGATGTCGGGTGTGTTTTCATATATCGCGGTCTTGTCCGCAGTGCCGAGCGGCAGCCAGTTCGGAGCATCGTCGTCGGGCATTTCCGGGGCACCATCAGGTTAGCTCGTGACCTATTGGGCCACCTTGGCCTTCTCATCGACCTCTCGTCTCGACTGCCTCACTGCCCTTTTGACTGCACCAGACATCCCGAACGCGCACGCTCCACAAGTGTAGGGGTTAACCGTGAGGAGAGTGTCGCCGTTGGCACCCTGGCAAGCGCTTTTGTCGTGGGCAGCACACCTAAAGCCTTCCGCGAATGGGCTACAGGCTGAAGTGCAGTCGTGTCGGAAGCAAGATCACGAGGGGCAGAGCTGCATGCAGAAGGCACAGGAGCTTGGGTCTTCACGCGAGCTGGGGCTGTATGTTTACTGGGCCCGGCAGCAAAGTGCTCAGTTACCTTGCTCGCGCAGCGCGCAGCATGGGCTTTGTTGCGCTTCTTCAGTCGTTCTCCAGAGACTCCATTTCTCGTCGAGAAGGGCCGCATCTGGTCCAGAAAGAGATCTTTGACGGAAATTCTAAGGAGTTTCGATTGACGAATCTCAGCCCCCAGAAAGCCCTCAGAACTCAGGCCCTTCATCTTGCTATACTTACGAAACGAGTACAGGCAGACTCGGAGAAGCTCGCGGCCGCACGCGTAGAATGCTTCAGATTCAAAAGTTTCCTCTTGGTCCTCGTTTTAGAAGAACCGCGACGCGGATATCAGTAACAGAGCTATTAGTCGGGGGCTTTCTGCCCAGATATGCTGCTCGTGAAGTTGAGTGATGCCAGGCTTTGTAGAAGACAAGGTGTCGAAGCTCAGGTCGCTTAGCACTTTCACGAGGCCTGAGATTCGGAGGAAGTTCCCTGCCTCCTTTCTAACCATATTGTAACCACGCCCCCAACTGAACGCAGCGGACCCGAGCCAGCCGGCGTATGCTCGCCTGTTCCTATCGCTCGTCTCGCATCACTGTGGATGAATGCGAAGTTTGATGTTATGATCGTCCACACGTTGACCTTTCTGCGCTTCATCATCACAATAGATGACGAGGCTGCAATAAGGATTGAGAAACCTGCCCCAGTGTGAAATAAGCAGCACAAGCCTGGAGACCACTTCCCTACTTCAATCAGGAGCTGTGACCTGCTTTCTCGTGAGCCGGGCGCCGAGCAGACGAAGTAGACTCTGCACCCAGCGCCATCCTTCCGGGACCTGACGCGAAAAGACAGGAAGAATGGGGTGATTGTGGACGTGGCCTTACGACAGAAGAACTTTGAATTGTGCCTCATTGTTGGCAACATTTTCATGCCGTCCACGGTCAGCAAAACTGATGAGGACGTTTTCCCTGGAACATTTTCGGTTCGCCCCCTCAGAACCGTCGGGGTCCTCATACTCTTCGACGAGATCAACCTCAGGCACTTGCGACGAGGCGATAGACGTGTCTCCGCTTTCAAAACAATAGTACAAAGCGGGAAACGTCTCGCGTGCGCTATCCATAGCGTGAGTACTCTGGGAAGTAGTTGGAGCAGTAACGTGGCATGGGGTCGATTTCTGGAGACAGACGAGAGGAGGAAGGCGGTTGCGAGCTTGTCCCTGCCGTCCGCGCCAGCCATTTTTCCAGATCAAACGGTGGGCGGTATCAAACACCGTATCAACTCGCTATATCTGAACTGTTTCGATTCACGTGATGATCACTTCCCAGAGGGATTCTCGGCGGCTTCAGTGGGGATCCTCGGGAGGCTTTGGGACTTCAGCGCGAAGCATCGGAAAACGGTGGCTCCAGTGCAGAGGTTATAGAAGTGGACTGAGCGTCGTTAGATACCTATTCGGAAGACGAAAGGCCGTGTCGTCACAGGTGGATGCCGCTGTCGAGTACCGCGCCTCGTCGAAAACCGTCCGCCCCGCCTCCTTGTTTTTTGTATTTTCGGCTTATAAAGGAAATTGAGCTGAGTATATAGCGTAGCAGTATTCACCGGAAGGCGTTTGTGACACCCCGCCGTCCGAGAAAAGCTAGTGAGGCTTTCTCGTCCACTCTCTACTCCTTCGGCCCGCATCCGGAATACTTCTGTCATGAAGCACAGAGACTAGCCGTCCCCACCATCCCGTGGTCACCGGCGGAGGAGCTGTCAGAAGAATTGCTCGGCGAGGAGAATTTTCCGACCGGCCTTCTTGCCAGGTTATCCGGTTTGATGAAGTCGCACTGCCAAGTCCACAGTTGTAATTTCAACGATCTCGCCGGTGATAACATTGCCGATTCGCGTGAGAAACCGGATTGTAACGCTCAGCTGCTATTGAAGGACCCTGGTGCAGCACCGGAAGCGAGCGAGTTGTAGGGAACTCTGCACCTGATGTTTTCACCCACGGGGATATAGACTCGTCGATCCCGATATTCGACGCACTGCCTGCCTAAAACGGGCATAGAAATATTTCCTGTGGTGTGCTGCGGCTTAGTATGTGGCTTTTGCGCATGAGGGGCTACACCCGAAAAGTATACGACTGTGGGAGTGACAGGGCCAGTGTGTCGACGGGAAGGCGGCGATGGGGCTTTGTTTTTAACGTGATGGACTAGCCAGCGGTGCGTGTACGGGGTCAGGACCAGTTCACGCAAAATACGCGAGTGGGTGGATGCGCACATGCCTCGTTCACGCAACAGGCTTTGTACTTCTGGCGGAAGAATGTACCGTCCAAGGTGCACTTCGGCTTGGCTTGCTCCCAAACCGAAAGATACGAGCAAAAGTACCACACAGTTCCGACCAGCTGTATCGATGGAATCCAACGCTTGAAGCCCAGAGAGGTGGTGAGAAGACTTGACATGAGTAATGATCGTAAGACGCTTCGAACTACGGAGAAGATAATGAACCACCTAGGCGAGCTGATATTCGAGTATTCGACACCACTTGGCCTTGCTGTGAGCATATTCAGCGCGACTTGCGCACCTACAAAAGCATTCGGTGAGCTCCTGGAACATTGCTGTTTTGCTGGGTGCGACAAGGATGACGATGAGGTCAGTCGCGCTCTACCGAGCTTGATTAAGGAGTTTTGAGAAGGCGTTGTGAGGCCGGCATGCGGCATTGGTGGCTCTTCCCGGGTTCTGGAGCTTTCCATGAGGTATTTGGCCGGCGTGTAACACAACGTGTCTGCGAGCAGAAGAAATGAACCTCGAGATGCTGCCGCCGGGGGTCTGCTGTACAGTTGTCTACAGGAGTACTTTGTCCGGTTTTTCGCTATCTGCACCGGGGACCCCATGCCTATCCTGCGCTTTTGACGGGCGTCGGTGGACGAGTGGCCCGCAAAGTACCACGGCCTCCTGGATGAGCAAGAAACGTCACCATGGAGGGCGGTGGCAGCAATGGCGGTCTGTGTAGTGGTCAGTCCGTCGACAGTAGAGTACGAAGGTGTGGGACTCAGGATGTCTACGGAACGGGTTTTCGCGAATGGAGAGACAACCCTGTCCTTCTGGGGGGCACTGCTGTACGCCAACTTCTGTGAGCGCATACATGAGGAGATAAAGATCTACGGACGTGTAGGGTTGGAGATAGACAAGGAACGGTTCAACCGGGTAGCCATTCTCTTGGAAAAGCGGTATAGTTCCGTGAAGGCTCTGGGCAGAAAATCGACATCAAATAGGCACCATTTTGCTTGTTTAGGGTCGTCAATGACGCTCGGCAGCTCCCTGGTGATGAGCCGGAGTGCAACGGTAACACTTTTGGAGCGCGAAATGCAGGTGTGGATCGTTACGAGGGTGAGAGAGAACTGTCCTAGATAGCTCTATGTTCACTGCACCTTGTTTTGATCCCTGCGACGCGTCAGATTGTGCAGGGCGAGGAGCTGTTCCCTAACTACCGGAGAAACGTCAGCATCTAAGTTCGTGATACACGTTTAGTGCCTAGCGTGCAGGAGAACAATGTTACACACTACCTGCAAGTGCGGGATGTAGTCATAGCGACTACTCGACACTATGGCCGCTCGGGAGAAAGACTTGGACGCGGCCAAAAGAATGGTCTCCCGTAAAATTGAGTGGTCCCGCGGCCACTGTCGCAGAAAAGTGACACTAGGAAAGCAGTGATAATTGTGATTCGAGGTTCGTCACTTGTGACGGGGACTACAATCTGATCATCTGAAATGACATGAGCAGATGGAACCTGTCTTCTAGACTAATGTTCAGACATGCATCTGCTGATGTGATTTCAAATCAGACGGGAGATGTTGTTTCTGGAGGAGATGAGTTACCCGGCATCCAGCTGCTTCTGTGAAATTACACCAGTGGATGAAGATAGTTTTTGTGGTTAAAATTTGGATATCTGTCTGCGCATGTGACGTCATAGGAGCAGCTCGGAGCCCTCGTAATTAGTGTCTTCTCCTCCCACCCTGTAATTTGTATGTTTTTGAAACATTAAGTTGTACTATTGCAGTCAGCTCAGAGATACAAATTTCTGCACCCCGCGCCATTTACTGCAGACGATGTCCATTCGAGCTTCTGTAACCCTCGTGCCCGCCACACTCCCGCGCCACGACCTTTATCTCTCCTCATCTCCATTCTATCCATCTTCTGTGCACCCTCGCACGCCGACGTACTCTCCCTCTTCATCTCCACGGCCCCATTCCGGACTCGCTTCTCTTTGCATCCTATCGTTCGTCATTTCTAACAACGGCCGTACTTTAAAAACTACTAACGGGTCTCGCACCAAGATTCCCACTCGCAACCTGCGCACATCGTCCATGCAGCCGTAGCTAGTGATACGGCTCCAGCAGCAGCTACAGCCAGCCCTAGCGGCTCTAGGGATCAGTTCCTAAGCGGCCGCATGTTCCGCTCAATCTGAGTTGGCGCGCAGTCACCGTATGCGTCCGGACGCCGCAGGACAGGTGCGTGCTTCGTCCGATTACTCTCCACGCCCAGGCACTCACGAGTGTGAGGATTCCGATGTCGGTGCTCTGGAGGTGCAAGAGCAGCTGGTGTCCTGTCGAACTTTGTTGGGGCCCGACAATGGGTCCACCAAGATCGACGCATATATTGATCAGAATACAGTATAGAGCCGCAGTATCTCTAGCGCAAGAGCCGAGACGCCTCCGTCGACGGCCTCCCACCCAAGATGGTTAAACACGGCGAGAAGTGTGATCTTGTTATCGTGAAGGATACGGTGCGACGCTGCGAAAATCTTTCGCAAGTGGTGATCGCTGGCGAGACCAGCAAGGATACCATGGTTCGATGAGAACGGGTCGGTTCTGCCATGGTAGGCAGCCTCCATCGGCGTCGAGACGTACTTTGGCTGAAAGAGGAAAAGTATGGCAAGGCTTGTGCTCGGTAGCGCCTGCGTGTTCGCCTCATACGTCGTATGTATGCGCGGTGCATGACGCATACCGAACTCGTGTTTCGCACGTCCCGCCAGAATGCCTCCTCCGGACTGATCCTCATCCCCAAGTCGTTCTTGCGCTAGCTCACGACCAGCTTCCACTTTATGCCGGCTGTCGCTGTCGAAAACCATATGGACCTGCTTGTGGTAACTCACAAGGGAGCTGTGGAAGCAATAATGCAGGCCGTTCTGCTGCCAATAACCGAACCGTCTGCCTACATGTGCTATGTAAGCGTAGCCAAGACCTTGCTCTAATACTCAGACCTCGTGAGGCTGCTGAGAGATCTTAACTTCCACGCCGAGAGGCGCAACATGTATCGGCGTCACGGACGTTAACGATGTACATCTCCGGGCAGAGATCACCCGAGTCGCTGCTCTGGTCATGACTTCCGCGTCGACGTTCATGAATAGCCCGGACTGCGATAGAATATTTAACTTCGCTTCTTTCGACGAGTCCGCGGGCATGCTTTTGTAAGTCGCGCTAGGCTTCGTTGATTGACATGACAAGCCGACGGCCTTCGGCTTCAGCGACTCGCTACGAACTAGTATTTCGCACAGTAGTGGGCTCAGAATTTACGTCGACGAGCACTACCACAGCCAGATGCCCCTCCTCTCGAGGGGTCTGCGCGAGCGCAAGAGGGACCGCCCCGCACGCTTCGCGAACAAGGTAAATGAACATCTCGCTCCTGGGACCAGGATGAACACCACCCTCGCTCGCGTGATGACCCCGCTGGGTTCGCCTCGTCGACCCCGCGCTTCGCAACGTGCTCCTGTTTCACACCTAACTGCACCTGACCGTCGAATCCTTGTGGGGAGGACCTTAACGATCTCGGATGCCACAAAGGAGCTTTCCAGAAAGAGAGGGGCTGCACTGTTGGCAGGGCGAACGCCTCAGCTTGTGGACGTCGGACAGGCAGAGAAGTCCGGCGCAGTCAAAAATGCGGTGTGGAACTCGATTCGAGGGGTCGTGGAGAAGGCCCGTGCAAAGAAGGGCAAGAAGATGAAGAGTGACAAGACGAGGGTACCGGGAAAGAAAATCGGCCAATCTGAAGGTGCACGGCAGATGTCAGACACTGATCTTCCAAGCTGCCTTCCGGTCGACGCTGCTGACGACATCCTGAAGTTCGATCAGAGCCTGGAGATTTCGGACAAACTTGCATGCGTGGGCCCACCAGATAAGAACGAGGACTGAATGCGGCTGCTGATCACGGAAAAACCGTACCCAGTGCTTTGGTCACTTCCAATCCACATAATCATTGAGAGTCGAGCGCAAGTAAACCTCATCAGTATGGACGTCATAGCTGTGTACGGGCTGCAGTATTTCATAGGCAACCATATGCATTTTAGCCACCATGAGCACACTAACTTGGGGCGAGACATCTGTGGGCCGAACTGGCATCACACATTCGCGTGGAGGATTAGAGAACATAGAGGTAAAGGCTGTGGCAGTAGGTATTCCTATCCGGGAAACTATACCCTTAGTTTGAGCATGTTGACTTCGCTCGCCTTGCAGCGGAGTTCCGCGCGGAAGTCTCAACTGCATGACACTAACTGTAAAGTGCGTCTGTGTTTCTGGAAATAGATACCACCGTCCACTGAGTGCAGTACGAGTTCTAGTTACACCCGTAGTGTACTACACGTTGTGCAGCACGGGGTCTAGTAGTACTAGCTGATATACTACGGGCTGTGCAACTCCAGGATACAGTTATACTGCGCAGCGTACTTCGGCGTATGGAAGTCTATTCCTAGTTTTACTGCTCAACAACGGCACTTTTTTCAGTTCCGAAAGCAGTTTGGCTGCATTTGAAACTCCGTAACATGCAGCCACGCAGCGCACTTACCGATCCTAAACTGTCCGTTTACTGCGCGCCAAGAACGTCTTGTCCCGTTCTCCTAAAAGGTTGTACCGCGACATGAATAGTCCTTCTAGAGTATTTGGACGGATCTACGTTTTCACCATCATGCCCCACCATCACCCCTACTCCTTCGCCCTGAAGATCTCCAACAGCCCGTACTTCCTGCATCTCATCGCATACTGGATGTCTTGCCACTCTTCGACGACGCCTTCCATGCCACCCACCATCCCGGCCAGTTTGTACACGACACATCACCATCATCCGCACTCTCTCACCCTCTCCACCTCCAGCAGCCCGCACTCCCCGCATTGCATCGAACAACGAACGCCTCGCTACTCTTGAGCGATGCCACCAGTCCCGTCCGCCTTCCTTTCCAGTCTGGACACTACAATTCACGACCACCTCCATTGCCTCGCCCTCTCCACCTCCAACAGCCCACACTCCCCAAATCGCATCGGACACCACTCGGCTTACCCCTCTTCAAAGAGGCCACCACTTCCGCCCACCATCCGTTCCAGTTTGTACATCACATTCCTCGATCGCCCGCACTCCCCCACCCTCTCCACCACCAACAGCGCGCACTTGCCACATAGCATCGCACACCACACATCTCGCCGCTCCATGAGGACGCCTCCCGTCCCGCCCAGTCTCTTCACTCCCGTGCGAACACCGTTCCAAATACGCGCTCCTTACATGTCCACGCCGTTGGACCCCAACGAAAATCCATCCCTCAGTACATTCTGTTGAGGGGAGGGTACGTCTGCAGATTTGACGGGGTGGCATCGCGCGTAGTTACGGTTCAAATAGAGCCTGTGGCAGGTTGTTGCGTCCGATAGCTTCGCCGCCGTGCTTTGAAAAAACCGTAGACCGTACGAAGTTTTGAAAATCTTTCAATTAGGGATATTAAAGTATCTCTGCTTTTCAATTCTTACCTCTCGTTGTGGTACCTGTCAGCGAATGCATAATGTCCTCTACTCAACACGGCCAGTAGCGTCCATACGTGTCGAATACCAGGCTCCATCTTCCTCCTTGACCACTCGCGTGTGCACGAGACCTATACCAGGTTTCGTGAACGGACGAGTATTCGCGAGCAGACCTACCGTCTTATAATTAGTGAAAACAAGAAGAGAGCTCCACACGTGGAGAATTTTCTACCTCTCCGCTCTCCCACTCCTCCCGCCGGCCGTTCTCCTCGCAACCATCTAAAGTAGCCCTCAATATGCGCAGCAAATATCTGCACTGCGTCTACTCGTCTTCCTACGCGTCCATCCTTTCCGAACACGAGCAATAGCGTCACTTCCGAACACACCGACCTGGCAAGCTCAGGCCTCCTTCTCTGAAAGGTTCACACGCCCCAGAACCTCCCGCCCATTACAATGACAGCGCCCTTTCTGATGAGGCGCCGGCGCCCCTGCTTTACTTGCTCTCATTCCCGTGTCACCCTGACGCAGAACCGACCACAAGTAGGACCGACCTTCTCATACAATATATCGCAGTTTCTCTTGCCGAGGTAGAGAGGACTGCCGGCCCGCACTCGGTTGAGTAAACCATCTCTATCCTCAGGGATCCTGACGTTTCTCTCTCGCGCTTTCGACACCGTATTCACTCCTCACAAGAGTGTAGCTCCCTTACACTCGCTGTTGTCGAAAAGGAGATTCACCATCAGAGCTTCTCCGCAACTCTTCTGTTCGACCACAGCGGTATGTCCCTCCGAACTGCCTACTTCCGGTACCATGTCAAGTTCCTGCGAAAGCAAATAGCACAAGATAACACAGAGTCTTGCTACTTCCGCCCTTTTGGTGATACCCCGCCACGTGACACGTATCTCTTCGCGCATCCGCTGCAGACCGACGTGCACCGACGAGTTTGCCAAGATCTCAAGGAAGAAGTCACGGGTAACAAGCTCGAGGGTGTCATCCGGGACACCGAGACGTCAGAGACCCACTCGTTTGAAGGTTACATACAGATCTATACGGATGAATACGCCACTACGCTTAAGAACAGCGCCCTCGTCACCTATCCCGTGCATCTGAGTCCCCTCAGGTTCACTGCCGCATTTCGTCAACGCTTTATAATGGCCAGGCACACCGTCGTTGGCTATCTTCCTGCCCAGCTCTTCCCGACAGTACACAAAAGACACTTTGACGTCCTTCTTCCTTCTTCAACTATTCGTGCACCATACGCCTAAATCTCCACATTACACTCCGTCTTGCACTCATTGCTATCGCGTCCGAATTAAAAAGCCCTCGTAGACTTCACATGCTCAGATGCCTATCATCGCCTCTGAAAATGTCATTCAGTTCTCAACGGCTACTTTTGCGACATACCCGAGGCGAAGGACACCACCGGCACTCGATCAGGCACGAAAACCAGCCGACACTGGCCCTGTTGCGAGGCACCTTCAAATATCCTCATCTCGTCCGCGTCATTCCCGCCGCGCACCACGCAGCCCACCGTCCATCCTCGCAGAAAACCGGCCATCCTCGAGGCCGAGGCCGCAGCTTTCGTAATACTGGGTAGGACGGCTCGAGCACAAGCTGCCCCCGCGCAAGTGCAATAAACCCTCGCCACCTCCTGCCTGCTGAATTTGCCACCCTTTCTGGAAACATGCTCCCTGCTTCCATATTATTCTCATTTCGACATGCACTCCATTTTCGGTTTCGAACTGCCACACAACCTCCATCTCGGCACCTTCGTGCTAAAGAAGACCTGCATATTTCTGAGTCTCGACTCCGCCGTCGTATTCACAGCGCAAGCTTCCGCCGGCAACAGTCGGAAACAGTTCAGAACCAACCGCACAGCTCTCCTTCGCGGAGTCAACACAGTTCTGGCCGCCATTTAGAGGGACTTTTACGTTTCCGGGCTACACGTCGATTTCTCTGCCTCCGGAAAAGGCAGACGCCTGAGCGGACTTTACACAAGTAAAGGAGTCCGCGGCGTGCTGGACGCCAAACACTACGAGTCTGTTGACATTGTCTTTCCGATTATCGCAGAAATCACAGACCATTACTGCTATGACGCTGACTCCGCGCCCCTCGCATCTATTTGCTACCAGTTCTCAGACATTTGAATGCTCAACTGGTGAAAGAGACTGGAGAAGCACTTGAGCTTCGCCGACGTCCACAACCCAGAGGACCGTGTGGATAAGTTTAAAGCCTCCAGGCTCCATATCTTTGGGGACCACCACCCAACCCGGCTCAACACCCTCAAGTTTCATCTCCTCACCCACCTTGCAGATGATATCCGCAACTTCGGGGGCCAATAACGCCTAGATGCCCGTGTTCATGAGCATGCCCGCACTGCATTCGCGCGAGATTACGGCCGCACCTCCAAGCGAAGGGCAACAGTCACGGACGGAGCCGTCCGCAGAATCCAGCACTCTGAAAACCTGGCTGCCGCTCGAACTCAAGTCGGCTCCATCTCCCAATCGCGTATCCCCACAGCCCCGCAACAGAATCTCAAGGAAAGGCACGGGGCGCGTCTTGTCCGGGAAGGCTTCAGAATGTACCTCCGCGAACTCCCTCAATTGGGACCGCTCCCCATGCCGCTTCTCGGAAACGAAGAAGACCACCTCACCACCACGACGCTCCAATCAATGCGCGAAGAAGGCCTCGATATTCATATCGATCTTTTTGTCCAGCTTGGTGACCAGGGCACCGCTGTGCTTCTGGCACTCCTCCGCGACTAGCTCCTCCAACAAAATCCGGTCCACACATGTGACACTCGCCAAATTACTATCGTCAGATGTGGCTACGGTCTCGGCAGCTTCTTTCCTTCCGTCAACGACTACGATCTCAGCCTGAATATCATTTGACTCGACCCCATGCTGAAACATGTCATTCAGCGCGTTTCTGCAACTAGGAGCTCCGGCCAGACAAAACGGCACCAATTCAGCCTCGTGCTCCTGGCCGCTGACGACGAAGAACACATGGACACTGTATCGGTGGTCCAGGTTCTCTCTCATCCCTATGCATGACCATGAATCACTGCAACCTACCGAGTATGCCTTCGTTCGGTACATGGATTGTTTTCCACCAATCGAAGCTGATGGTGACACTCAGCAATGCGTTTGCTTGCGGTTGTCTACAGACCAGAATGTAAATCGTACATAAAATTCCGTCTCGCTCCCAGAGGCGCAGCGACGAGGCCGTCAAGCTCCTGTTTCTCGCTGGTTTGGCCTCCGCAACGCCTCTGCTATCATTGGGACAGCTCATGCGGTGCGGCCAAATTTCGACAGCCCCAATTTTACTCCTCAACTGCACTGGCTCAACCCTCACTGCTACAAAAACAGGTTCAACAGAGACCCAAATGCACGGCCAGTCGTACCTGATCCCTCCGCTCCAAAGGACACGCCATTCTCTCTGCACTAGAAGTAAACACCCGTGAACACTACAATCTGTTTAGTGAGCTCACAGTATACAGGAATGGTTCCCGTCCTTCTCTCTCTTTTGTGCGTAAATCGTGTCTCGTCATCTGCTCCGATAACGGCGCCCCGTGAAGAATCCAAAGTTTTGGCCGGAAGCCGTGACAGTCCAGACAAGCCATCGAAAATTTCACACGGTCCCTCGCTCGAGTCTCCACGTGCCACATAGCAAATGGCGACACCGCCAAGCATACTAAGTGTGCTGTCTGAAAACCACGTTTTACGTACTGCCACAGACAAGTTATCCTCTGAACCCGCCTTTACCGCGTCTGTGCCTACTCCAGCCGCGCCCGGTAACAAGTTCTCGCCATCCTCATTACCAGACCGTTCCATATGCTCACCTACAGACTCACACAACGCCCCGTCAGCAGTAGAACCTCACCGAAAGATCTCTTGCGAAACAATGAGGCATAAAACGCTGCAAACACTGCAGAGTATCTGCGCGGTTGCAAATGGGAGGCACTCGGAAGAGGTCAGGCTGGAAGTGCGTTGTTGCTGGCCTCCATGGCCCCCAGCGTGCTGCACGTAAGATACTACTTTTGGCAGCCAGGACGCTAGTCGTGCGAGTTGCACGATGGACCGGCACGCGGATGTCCCATCTTATTGAGCAGGGTACCCTCGAAACTCGTACAGAACATTTATCTCCAAAGAGCATCCGAACACTACGCCGCCCTCCTCAATATCACACACCTCCTTCTGTATAGAGTAAGCGCCGTATTCTAGATCCTCGAGCTTGCTGAGCCGTGATCATGGCAACTCTGGAGTTCCTTGCTCCCTTTCTGACCTCATCAGCCTCATCCGCGCCTCGAGTGCCTGAAATGACCGCTCCGCCCACTAGGTGTACGATACAAACATGGCCGTCCGTGCCACCAAGAAGAAAGTCCCGAAACATTGGAACAGCTTGTCCATAGCGTATCTCTCCCGCGCGATCATCACGGCAGAGACTTTCTGCCTCATCCTTGCACGTAGAACATAGTCTGTTGAAACAGCCGCCTTGCACTCACGGCGGGCCTCGGGGTCCAAAAACAAAGGTGACCGGTTCTCGGTGCCAAGCTCTGTACGCCCCATTGCAACCCGAGCCGTCGACTCATCGTAGTAGGAGCGCGTATAGTACTCCCTCCGATTGGCAAGACCCTTCGGTGGAATCGGCAAAACACCCTCCAAGCCGTCCGCTAAAAGCTCCTGAGCCACTCACAGCTCACTGCGACCCTCCCACTTCGGGACTGGAACAGAACTTGTTGGGCCTATCTCAACAGTTTCGCGGTGGCAACATTGCAAAATCTGGTTGTCGATGGTCGTGGCAGCGCCACTGTACTTTGCGCTTACATCCGTCATACACTTGGGACTCTGACCACGTCCAGTTTTGGCACGTGGTGTGGCTTGCTGGGTGCCACCAGAAATGCGGCGAGCCGGCGTAGGCTCTCGTTCTCCTGGTTAACATCCGTGAGTTCGTCTTGTAGTGGCAGGAACTCGGAAAGCGTTGCTTTAGTCGTCACCAGCACCTCAAAAAGTTCTTGATCGGCCTGGCGTACCGTCTCCTCCTACTCGTCGACCCTTGTCTTCAGACCAGCGCTCTCCTGCTCCTGCGCCCTGACCTTGTTCGTTGGCTTGGGAAGCATCGTGTCTAGCTCCTCCATCTGCTCACGCGAGACCGCCTGTGAGCGAGCTACGGTGGAAGTCTCAGCCCTTGTCCTGAAGGGCATAAGCGAAGATCGAGATTAAGGGGTCTCACACCCAATGCACCAGGAGGACGCAGAGCCACAGGATGACTTTCCCCTGCTCCGCGGCGTACGTGCGATCACATAGGGGCAGCAATGCCGGGCGTGCAGACGCGCGGAACGGATGCCATTCCGGCCGGACGGTGAAGCTGGCTGTGCTTGAGCTCCAGTCACATTGGATAGAGACACGGCAAGCTGGCATCTAGTTGACAGCACGCACTGGTGAAACCATCAGCGTTACAGTAGCACCGTCAGTCGCCAAAACAGTGGCACAATCGGCCTTTTCACCTTCTGGACCAAACAGAGACGGTGCGAGCGTTGTCTCGGGCTACACAACCCTCGTTAACCTTCCCATGAGGTCCCGTTGAGTTGCACTAGCCTCGCGGTTTGGTGCAGTTACAACGACAGGCATAGCTGGGACATCATCCTTACCCTCCCGCTCCTCGTTGGTTCGCTCGCGAGATCATTGCATCCGAACAGCCCTTTTTGTCCTTTTGGCCGGAAAACCTCTCGATGTAGAGCTGCGCGCCAGGCAAGACAGGAAAGACAGACGCTCGATAAGAAAAACGAGTTCGAAAACCATGTCGCATTTGTTGTGAACTGAGCAGTACAAGTCCCAGCTAGCAGCCACCATTGGAAGTGGGGCCCCTGGAAATTCATGCGCACGCGGAGAGTGCCTGCCGACGTTTGAAGTATCATAAGCGCCAACGGTAGGACTGGAAACATGCGCTGAGGGCCTGCAAATGGGCATTCCAGAAATTAACGAAAACTCAGACTTGAATTGTGTCACAAATTACAGGGGCTGAGATCTGCGCATATGAGAATATGTGGGCAGATGGATGTTGTTTTCACGATTATATTTCGCACAACTATCTGCTCATGTGTTGACGGATGTGTAAATCTCAGCCCCTGTCACTAGTGATATCCCCCCGCACTCTAAATAACCTAGTTATTGTTTCCAAGTTTCGTGAACGGGTCGCCGCTGTTCGTAACTGTTGGTACATAACAGAAACTTAACCGTGTGTGAGCATGTTGTGCTCTGTCTCCTGTCCTCCCTGTCCGCTCTGCAAATAGGACACATGTACTCCGACAGCACGACACCTCACATCCTCGCGATATCAACTTATCGACACGGTCCTCCCTCCTTTCGTCGTCTCGTCCTTGTCTCTTCTCTCTGTGCTCCTATCCGCGTGGTTTTCCTCGCTTCGCTTGCGACGCCCTGCTCATCCCTCCTTTCATCCCCATCATGCCTTGGGTTCCTTCCCCCTTTCGTTCCTCACCCCACTGTAACCATGGCGCCGACTGAACCCAGCTCGCCTGAGACAGTCAGCGTGCGCTCGCCTGGCTTCATTGCCGTTCTCTTCTAATCCGAGGTGAGCGCGGCGTTTGGTCGCATGAAGTTTTACATCTCCGCCTTCCTGCACGTAATCATCGCGGTAGACAACGAGGTCTCAATGGCGCGCAAGGGAACTGTCGTAGTGAAGAGCAAGCAGCGCAAGCCTGGCGACGACTTCGGCACTTCAAGCGAGAGCGACTACCTCGTCTCTCGCGAGCTGGGCAGCGAGCAGATGAAGCAGATAGTGCGGGCAGCGCGGTCAATCTTCTTGCTGACGCGAAACGACAAGAGCAGTGGGGAGATCGCGGATGCGGCCCTGAGACAGAATATCCATGGGGTCTTCCTTGCCGTTGGCCCCAAGTTCATTCCCTCTAAAGTCACTAAGGTTCAGGAAGCAGTTCTGTCCATAACCATTCTGTTGGTCGCCCCAAAACCTTCGGGGTTTGTTTGTTCTTTTACACGATCGACGTAGGCTACTCGGGGTGCGGGAGCAAATGTACATTCGCTCTGAGGAACACAAATCAAAGCCGAAACTGTTTCGCGTTTGCTGTGCAACTGCTGACTTGGGCTTGGACGAAGCTAGCGAGGGCAGTAGGAATCTCGGAGTGCGAGGCGTTAGTCGGACCCTATCTTCTGTTTCGTCCGCGTGTTCAGCGCTTTGCGGCTTCGAAGTCACGGGCTGATGGCTTTGCCTCTATCACGCAGCCGACTACGCCGCAAGGGAATGAGGTAGCAAGCGTGGAGGAAAGTACGAGCAGTACGGTTGCTTGCGGCCATACTGCGAAGAAGGATACGGCAGTGCGGGCGGTTACCAGCCTGTTCATGTCGAACTTTCAAGCCGTCCTTACAAACGAAACTTCATACGATGTGAAGCAGAGCAGCAGCTGGACGTACCTGGACCGCTTTGAGTCGCGCGATGACAACTTACCAATGGTCTTTCCCGACTTGAGCGGGGATACTCGCGAGGCGTTGGCACTTCAGCGTGAAGCACGTGAAGATGATAGTGGCTGTTCAGAGCTCACCGAGGTGGATTCAGAGCGGTCTGATGCCGACTTGGAAGACAAAAGACCACTTTATTCTCGACGGATGACACTGTCGAGGACCACATGCAGTGTGGGACTATCCGCGCAGCCTCCTCCTTCTTTGTCTTCCCGGCTGAAAGAGGACCTGAAGCTGTACCAGCAGGGTAGCGACAACTGAGTGGGGAATGTTCTGGCGCACAGTCGTACGGTGGAAGCTATTCAGGCTTTCCGGTCCACTCTGAACCCATTGGTGTCGGAGCCGAAAGGGCCCCTTCGTGAAGCACCAGAACCAGCCAACCGTACTAGCGCGTCTTCACTGCCGGAGAAGTAGTCGGAAGAATCGCTCCCCGAGGAGAATCCACCGACCGACGTTCTCGCGCAGCTGCTTGGATTGATGAAGTCGGACTGCCCTGTCCACAGCTGAAGTTTCCATGACCTCCTCAATCGTCACGCTGAAGACTCGGTTGGGTGCCTGGAGGGTGAGGTTCAGCTGTTGTTGACAGATCCTCCGTTCAGCACCAGAAGCGAGCGGATTGCAGACAGCCCTGTCCATGATGTATTCATCCACAAGGACATGGACGCCTCCATTCCAATACTCGACGTACTGCTTGCTAAAACCGGGCACGGAACCATTCTCTGTAGTGGTCTACAATTCGGCATGTGGCTTTGGCGCCTCAATTTTTACAGACGAGAGGTGTACCACGATGGGGGTGACGGGGCAAGTGCCTCGAGGGGGAGGCGTCAAAAGGACCTCGTGTTTAACGTGGAGGACCGGCCGATGGTCCATGTCCGAGCTCGAGGTTATTGCACGCAGAACCCAGGTATAAAAATATGCAGCCACGCCTCAGTCACGGAATGGGCTGTTCACTTCGGGCAGAGGAATGTGCCGCTTCAAGTTCAGTTCGCTCGGGAATGCGCCCAAAGTAACGAGTATGTGCAGTCTTCGCATGCGGGATGGACGAGCTGTATGGGTGGAATCCAGCAGCCGGAGCCCGGAGAGATGGTGAGAAGAGCTGACGTAGATAGTCGCGCGAGAATGCTTGAACCTGAGTAGAAGAGCATCAAGCAGATGAGCGAGTTGGTGTTGCAGTATTCGACACCGGGAGACCTAGGGGTGGACCTGCTCAGTGGTACTTACGCGACTGCAAAAGCATGCCTAGGG
>JAUKWC010114374.1:0-23635 GCA_032356245.1 Endocladia muricata
CCCCCCCCCCCCCCCCCCCCCCCCCCCCCCCCCCCCCCCCCCCCCCCCCCCCCCCGAGTCCCTGGTCGTCACCTGGAACTATATTTAATTTGTGTGGATGGCATAGCCCTGTATAATCTTCACGCGCTTCCCGATTGCCCTGTGTGAATAAGTAAAAACAAGTCTACGCTTTCAACGAATTTGCGGCAGCTGTATGCACATTGCGGTCGTCCAAGGTCTTGTGCTGGTCGCCTAATGTTGTTTCCACTTGTCTTTCGCAACCTGCAACCCAGCAGTGGTACACTCACAAACTTGCACGCCAATAGTGAGTTTGAATACAGCTCACGCCAACTTTCTACATGCACAAATAAAGGGTCCTGTTACTACAGACCAGCAAAACCGACTACACGACGGGCGTGCAGCGTTATACCCAGGACTAATTTTAGTCGCAACGTGCAAAAAATCCTTTCGCCGGCCTGTTCATGCTCTCACGCCCGATGCACAGCTCTTCAAACCAAATCCCGAGTGCAGCAGTAACCGCAAGTGCGACAGTCACAGTGAACTCGAGAGTTGCGCATTTCTTCTGCCTTTCAATGCATTGACCAACTTCGTGAGAGAACAAACCCTGCTATTCGCCGAAAAGTCCCGCGAGGGTTCTCTATCAACTATGTCGTCAGCTATTAAATATATAAGTGATATTGGGGGGTGAAAAGGTTTTCAGCTTCGGGAGAAATTACTCTTGTGGAGCGTTGAACTCCAGACCTCCAGCACGCTCGGCTTCGGGGGGTCGGCGACCGAGTGATCCATCTTGATCACACCCACTTCACGGGAACCGAACTGCAGCACCCGACTGGTCATCGAACTGCAGTCCCCTCGAGCTGTTTGTTATACTGGCGCTCTACCAACTGAGCTACAAGAGCGGCCACTCCAATCGCGTCGTGTTAAACCTTGGAGATTGTATCGACACTGTGTACGAAAAATCTAGTATCTGATACTTGGATACCCAGCATTCCTTGGTCCTGCAAAAAAATAATAGGAGCTCAGATAGAGCGCGCGAGACTGACAACCTCGCACTGCTCCAAAAATAGTGGTACAGTATACAGTACTGTACTATCGTGGAGAATGAACCTCACTTTCAGAATATGATGGAAAAGGAACCCTGTATTGTAAGGTCAGGGGGCAAGAGTTGGGGAGTAGGGTTGGGGAGTACTGTACTTGCGAGATATTTGAAAAAACCTGATTACATGCGGTAGAATATGCGGTAGATTTTTTTACCGCTACTTGGGCTTCAGAGTGGGTTTGCATTTCTGGTATGTGAAACACGTCCTGACGTTGGTTCTCCAAAATTTTGCAACAGCACCAAAACCTGACAGCTGCACTGCACGACCTCGTGGCCTAGAAACTGCAAGCCCTGTCTGAAACGGATTCAGCAGTCGGAAGAGAATAGCTTACGGCACTGCTCTCACCCAACTTTTTCTGCATAATAAAACATCAACAGCAGCTCCAGTTTGGGACTTTCCTCGACAGGTAGCTTTGAGATTTTCTTTATTCAGTCAGGGTCGGGCTCTCGGTTGCAAGGTTTTTACTGCGCACGTAGCCCCACAGAATTACGCACTTGCTGCTCGTCATTCGTCATGAGCCAAGTGAAGGTACGCATACGACGTGCGGTGCATAGAAGATCAGTCACTGGTCATGAGTAGCGGTGGGCAAGGTCGGTCAATACACACACACTTGCCTTTATGCTACCGCACGTGTGCGCAGGGCAATACATTATTGCGCTACGTACAAGCTCCTCGACTTGTCCTGACATCATCCATCGACAGCGCACCTACAGCCCCGTTATCAAGACCACTTGGCGTTGCAGACAAGCTCGAGAGAATTTCTCGGGTCCGGCATAATGAACGTCACGGCAAATCTGTCCAGAACGATCTCTCGCGATTTTTGACTGCTTGCATCTGCGCAGACTACAGTTTTCGACAAGACCTGCTCGTAAGAGCGTGGTGCACTTCCCTGCAATGTCTTGCCACCCGTCACATGTTGTGAACCCAGACGATTTGTCGCAGCTGCTACCTCTACACGATGGTCCGATACGCCCTGCTGCAGGTCTAGCTATCGAGAATGGCGTGAGGGGGGAGGTGCATGTGATAAAAGTGCATTTGCGCGCGCGCGTCGCCACCGGTGGCCAAGTTGATTACGATGAGGGGGAAACAAACAGGATGCGAGTGTGTATCTGCGTTGTCTCGTTTCTACGGGACAAAAGGCCTTGTGGCGTGTGGAAAATGAGAATGGCTTTGAACCTAACAGATTGGTTTTGGCGACTGGTCGACGAGTAGAGCAGTCCGTTTGGCAAGTCGTCTCAAAACTCCCCAGCCACACATGCAAAAAGTCGTAAGGCACTGTCCAACGCGTCTCACGTCGAGAAACACCGCAAAACCTCGGACGCGACGGACGCAATCCACAACATCTGCAGTATGCGCGCACGCGTCCTTCCTCCCTTTCGGTGCGCATCGACCGCCCGACGTTACGCCGCACTTTCAGGCGCCGACTCAGCACACGCAAGAGCCCCGACCCACCACGCTCCGCTCCCCCGCCAACAACTCATCGACCATCGCCCCTTCATTGGCATGCCCCTCACCCTCTCTGTGTACACACACCCTTCTCCAACTAAATCCCTAGTCGCCGCTGTCTTATGCTGCAGACGCGACTCAATCCTTCCGAAGCACTCGCCCACTTTCACCCACTTTATACCCGCGTTTACTTGCCACGCACGCATGGCGTCTCGCCGCAGCCTCCCACCCCCCCGTAAAATCCGCTCCTACTACACCACCTGCCGCGCCAATTCTACTTTCCATCCCCCTCCCCCTCCTCTCTCACCCTTACTATCGAACTCCACCTCCTTCACCTCCGCTCTTCTTGCCAACCGTGTGGTGGCCTTTGTCTTCCACAAAGTTGCATCTCCGCTCTTCCCACCGCTTGCTCCACTCTCTCCACACTCGAGCGCCCCGGCGCCTGCAGCGTCCACTTTCCCACTTTCCTACCTCCTTCCCCCAACCCCTCCATGGTCCATCACTCATTCCGCCATCGTCCACACTCTCTACTCCTCCACGCATCCCCCTTCGCGTTGCCTCCACGCGCGTTTCCATACCCCCGTCTCATATCCCCCGTACCCCCCTTGTCGCTACAAAGTCCACGCAACTGCCTCAATAAGGCCGCTACAGAACAGGGGGGGAAAGAGGCCGCAGAGAGAGCATCATGGCCGCGCCGCGGCATCGCACGCAACTTCCCCTCACGCCACACTCACCCCAAAAGAACGACGCTTGCGCATATCTGGGAGCGGCGGCGTCATGCCCGCGCACGATAGCGCAGCCGCTCAGTGACGGCGTAGAAACGGTCAGGCAGTTCGGGACTGCGCACGCGCTCGCAGGCCATCCGCTTTTCCAAGAACTCGCCGTTCATGGAAGGTCGAAACATCTGCTGTCCAGCGGTTGGAACTGTTCAGTACATTACATGTATGTTGCCCGTCGCCCCATCCATCACCGACTTGCCCCCGGCGGCCACGTGTCGGTCACCCTTGTTCCAATCCCCACCATACCACCGTAGTAGTCCTTGCTGCCACCCACGCCTGACTAGTTTTGCTGCAGACTCCCAATGATGCGGCGCCACTTGTGTAGTGCGAATTGATGCGCATGCGCCGCCGTGCGCCAGTGCGCCCTTTGAGGGGCATGACGCCACTCGCGCCGCCGGCACACGGCGGGTAAACTGCGGGATGGATGCGATTTTGAGGGGTTTGCGGCATGTGCAGGTGTACTGTGTCCAACTCTGGCGGGCGGTAGGGGGGGGGGGAGGGGTTGTGGGACGGAGGTTGGTGGGTGTGGGTGGGTGGACGGATGTGGGTGTTGCGGTTGCCCGTTTTGCGTTGTTGTCGAATGCGTTGGCGTGAAGGGGTGTGGTCGTGCGTCGCAGAGGAGAGGCGTGGAGTGGTGTTGCTGTGAGTGCGTGTGTTTATCGGTTTGTGCGGGAGCTACGGGGGCCGTGGCGGGTTTCGGGTGAAGAGTGCGTGTGCCGTGTTGCTGGTTCGTTTGTGTTTTGGTGCGGAGAGAGCGCTCGCACGCTGCTATCGACTTGCTACTGCTTTCTTTTCTTCTGTTTTTTTTTCTGTTTGGGAGGGAAAGCAGCTCGTCTGCTTTTTCACCGGTGATTTGAGGCGGTGCGTTGCGGTTTGTTTGTTTTTGCCTTGTTTTTAGCTTTCTGTTGCGTTTTTGTCTCTTCAGTCAGCCTTCTCCTATGCCTGTCACCTCGATGACGACCTCCGCGCGTCGCATTCGTGTGGGCGGGTGGGAGCTGCATCACCACATCCTGCGTCCGTCGCGCTGCACGCTGCAGCGCCATAATGAGCATCTTTTGCTTGCGGCCTCCCATCCCGATGTGGTGACGTTTCATTTGACCGGCCATGCGCCGACAACAGACCCGCCGAGCACGGACGCCACGGCGTCGGTGGCGATCCACCGCGAGCTGCTGGTGGCGGCGGAAGGGCCGTTGCGCACCCTGGTGGCGGGGCCGTTTAAGGAGGGGGCAAAGAGTGAAGTGACGATTCATGAAAGGAAGGAATGCTGGGAAGTGGTCAAGGATTTTCTGAATTGCCAGCCGGTGGAGATGGAAAAGGTGCCGAGAGAGATGCCGTTGGTTGCGGATCGATGGGGTTTGGGAGTGCTGTTTGAGGCGTACTTTGCGCATGCAGAAGAGAGGGCAAGGGCCCATGGAGATGTGGGGAGGATGAGTGTGGCAGATCTGATTCGTGTGTACGTGCCTGTGATGCGTATAGTGTTGGTACCGCAACGGTTTAAGAAATACATGGCGTTGCGTTTGGCCTTGGAGATGGATGAGGTGAATAAGGAGTTTGAGGCAGGAGGGGGGGGGGAGTCCGTCGATGATGCCTGTTGCGAGATGCATGCGGAAGGGGTCATGTGTAGGAGGAGGAGGAAGGAGAAAGCAGAGATGGAGAAAGAGCGAAGAGAGAGGGAGCAGAGGGAAACAAACGATATGGAGAATGAGGAGAAGGAGGAGAAGGAGGAGAGTAAGAAGGAGGGTGACGAAGAAGGCAGTAAGGAAAGTGATACCATGAAAGAGGGAAGTAATAATGGCCGGGATAAGGAGGAAGATCTGAAAGAGGGAGGGAAAGAGGACGCGACAAAGAAATACACTGGTGCTGGAAAGGTGCCGAATGTGGTGAACGCAGACGGTGGGGAGGGCGTATCGAGCTCTGCAAAGCACGACGGTGCGGTACCGGAAGTCCCTGCGGCGAAAGTAGCTGACACACAAGCGCAAAGTTTGTCATCAAGAGGTGCAGCATCGCCTGACGATTTGGCCAAAGACCGTATTGACCCGAACGCCGAAGGTGCAACAGTGCCAGCAGCATCGGCGACAAGTGCAGATGCGTCCTCAAGTACGCAGGCAGAAGGGCTGTCTGCGTGGTCCGGTGAATCGTCGCGCGACACCTCGCAGCTGGTTGGCTCCGCGGAAGAAGCTTTGCCCGATACGACTAAGCATGTCTTGCCCGTCGGCGAAGAGCCTAGTAACAAAAATGGGGGTGCATCACAGATGAACGGGGTTTCAGCAGACACAAAGGGCTCCGCCGGTGCGGCAGTGCCAGTGTTGCAAACAAGTGGTAAATTAGAAGCTCCTAGGAACGACCGCCCCGCTGCGTCCGAATCTGCTGCTGAGGGCAACGGAACAGCGAGAAATGCTGAAGATGCGGAGAGATCTGAAGAAACTGCCGCGACGGCCACTGTTACTTCTAGTAAGGAGGGACCAGCCACGGAGGATGCTGAAGGAGGTACCGGCAGAGCAGCCAGCTCTGAGGCTGACCCGAAAACTGGCGACAAAAGTGTTGCTGAGAGCAGCGGAGCTAATGCAGAGAGTCCAGAAGCAGCAGACTCGACGGCTACTCCACCGCCTCCAGTCTCTGGTACTGTAGAAGCCAGCATCGCTGATAAGACTTCTGCAAAGGATGGTGACGCGGATCCAACGCCTGGAAACACACAAGACCCAGACGTTTCGAGCAGTACTCCAGGTGGTGCGGCGACTGAGATGCAGTTAGGTGTAGAATTAGATGCGACTGAGCGTGTTGTGAGCGGACTTGCGGCTGCAGTAGACACTACTCCCGAGTCAAGTCCACAGGGAGTTATTGTGCATAGCGCAGTTACGACCGCGGACGGGTCCCAAAGCGGCGCTACTAGTGTAGACCAAGTTGTTGCACCGGACAGTGCTGCCAATGCTATAGAGGCATTGAGCGTAGGTCCAGGGACTGAGGCTGCAAGCACTGATGCTGTCACAGAGGGCAATGTCACCGGAAGTGAGGAAGTCACCGCTGCTACCGAGAATGATGAGGCAGGTTCGGATGCTGAGAATGAGATTGAGAATGACGGTGACGGTGATGCAGATGCCGGGTCGGACGCTGGGTCCGCAGCCGGGAGCAATGCTTCTTCCGTTAGGTCATCTCTCGTCGATTTCTCGCAACCATCGCCGACCTTGGAGTCTCAAACGTATGAGTGGCATAAGACGTTTGATATCTGGAATGTCTTCCACGAACAGAAGATGATGCGACACGTAGTACATTATATGTCCTACTATGGACCTCAGAACTACTCGCCACTGTTGTTGGACGTTATTTTGCGGCAACTCGAACCCTCGCTGGGAGATGACGAGATCGTGGAGCTTTTATTGGCACTAGACTGGGACTGGGAGGGACCGCGAGCCGAGATCTTAAAGAGTGAGTCTACAAAGAAATGGCATGCGCGAGCATGGCGATTGCTGGTTTTAGCTCAAATTGGTTGTATAGAGTCCGGCACTGATGTTCGAATGGTGTGGCGTTATGACGATATGTTTGAGAACATGCAAGCTCAAGCTGCGGCCCAATCTGATAAGAGCTCTTCGGCTGACTCCGATTCAAATACACACACCTCGGATGAAGACAATGCGGCCGGATTCTCAAAGCATTGGAATGGTTTGGTTTGTTGCGAAGGCTTTCAATTTACAATGAGTCTCTGCTGCGGCGATCCAGGCGCAGCAGATGTGCACCCACTTTACATGAAGGTCCGTTTAGTAGAGAGGGAAGACCTCGTTATAACTAAGGAGGTCAGTGGGCGAGAAGTATCTGTGAGGATCAGAGTGGTGGAAAGCGGCTGCGGATGTGACATGGCTAACGAAGACATGCTCCATGGATTCATTGCAAGTCCAGCTCAGATCGGCGGGGGAGGGACTGATACTCTCAATGATTTTAGGAATACAGGGGTTACTTTCACAGTTATGGAAAGCAAGAACTTTAAGAAGTGGATCGAGAAACATACGTCGAAATGTGGACTTGTGTTCCAGGTGAGGGTCTACATTTTCCCAGTCTCTGATGAGGAGAGGATTGCCAAATACGACCGGAAGACAAACGAAAGTGAATGCGGTTGCAACTTCTGCGGTTGTTCGGATTGTGACAGGGAAGGAACGAAAGAGATTGAGAATGGCGCTACAGAATCAGGTTAGTAGTTCGACAGGTAGTTCTGGCTGAGATCTGCTGGAAATTATCCACTTACAAGTTCTTTGCGTCTTTCTTTGCTGCAAAAAGGAGAGTTCGCAGCAGCACGTGCCCGGTAACTACTTCGCGACGGTCTGGTCAAGGCTTCCGTGAACGGCATGTAGGGTAGAAATTGTACAGACCTTCCCAAATCGGGGTAACGTCTCGAAACCCGTCTCTCATGTTTGCCCTTGAGACAAATTTCGAATAATTCAGGCGCTCTGAGGCAGGTGTCAGAAATCTCTTGCATGCGTTGTGGGTTCATATTTTCCAAGACAATCGGACGGATTAGCCGTAATGTGCTGCGCGAAGTTAGAAGCGAGATTTCTGATGGACACCATACAAGTGTGTATAAAGTCCGGACGAATGAACGTTCTGTTAGAGCAGAAGCAATTCCCGTTGTAATTCTTGCGGTACCTGGTATTTAGGTACGCGAGTCTATCAAGTAGCGCTTGGGTATCACCGATTTATAGCTGGAGTCAGGCAGAGATTGCAGTGGAACTTTTCTAACAAGCTATCATGTAACAAAGCTCAGAGTCATACGGAAAGGGTTCAACTCAAATGCATAGAATTCGAGCGGCCTATCTGGAACCGGAAGAATGCCGAGTAAAGCAGTCTGCAACTTGTTCTTGCACGAAACTAGCCAGAGACTCAATGGTTTCTTTCTATCTTACAGTCCATTCGATTCTAGACCCAGTAATATTTCACGTGCGGTACGAAATCGTCGCTTTCAGTGTTAAATGACGATCCCGGTCTTCTCATGGAACGAGATGCAAAAAGTCTTCGCACCATGGCTTCGCGACGATGTTTGCAACCATGAGGACTGTATATCCCGACAACAGATGCCATGACTTGCACTCAACTCCCTCCCCCCCGTTCAACAAGTGAAGACTGCTAGTGGCATTCTCACAAAGAATGTTTCTACTGGATTGCTAGTTTACATATCATATCTCAGATGACACACCATGCCCATCGCCCAGGAAAATTTAAGGAGTAATGCAAAGTCCAGAAACTGCGATGTTATTTCTAGTAGCGAGCTGTTCGAGTTACTGGTTCGTGGCAACGTTCGCAGAGTTGTGGCCAGTGAGCAATGCCGGAAACTTGCCCGAAGCGAATTCAGTGTTTGAATATATTTAAATTTATTGCTGCCTGAGTGTACAGACACTAGAATGGTAGAGGAAATGGCCGCACTATTTCAGTCTTTGACGAGGTGCGACACATCTGGCTCGTTCCTTGCAGTCAATTCATGTCTAACGTAATACTACTATTTTACTATTGAGAATATGGGCGACTTCCAGAAGATCTGCAGCGACGACCAGACAATGCATTATTATTAGTCTAAAAGGCGTTCTCGCGTGACTGAAATCACACTCGGTCCTCAACAAGTTTCGAACAAAAATGAGTTCGGATTGCCAATGCTTGGTTCAAGGTAGCTTTTTCTTTCCTTGGATGGGGATTGGGGCCTTAAGCGAAGCCGGAAGCGCGTTTTCTCTCCACGAAACGTTTCGCGGGACTTTCATATTGCTGACACCGTCATTTTGCCAACACTAGCTAGCTACGTAGAACTGCCATAGCTTCACAGTTTATCAAAAAGCTACTTTCACCTGGAAAAAGCGGGACTGTTTTACTGTGGTGACATTTTTGACGCAAGACGCCAGGCGCAGAACCTTTCTTGAACACCAATTTCTTTGGAAAATATATTTTGGCTTGTCGAGAAACTCATCTTTTCACATTCAAAGGTCCGCCTCTACTACAGTATGTATTGAATTGTTCCACGCAAACTAATCCATGTTTGGGCGAGTAGGAAAGGGTACTTTGTAGGCATGGTTCCAGGAGATGACTTTAACAACTGACTTGCACGCCGTAGAAACCAAAACAACATCGTCTCCCAGCGATTCGAACATTCTGCGTGACAAGCACAATTGCGGTAGGGCGAGTACGAACTCGGGTTTGAAATGCGTCACAACGTTCCCAAGATGTTAAAAGGGTACCGAAAGTATGAAAGTATAATATCATATGTGACGAGTACCGAGGAGTACATTATTATTGTGTGCTGCATCAATCTGAAAATACTCGTATCGATATGATGGTTCTATCCCCCAACGAACGTCCCTGATCTCGATAAGATTTTGCGGCTAGCCGTGCCCATGCTCCGATTTAGAATTGGCGTCAGCAATACTGTACTCCATTTTCTTAAAAGTAAGCCCTTTCAGGATTTGGTGACGTTTGACCCCAAACGACCTGACCGGTGTAAACGGCCCGCTTTCAGAACAGCAGTAATGAGGAAATGCAGCTTTTACGCCAAAGCCTGTGAGATATCCGGGAGTTCAAGAGCTCTTGTGAACCTGCATTTCTTTACTTCAAAGCTACTGGCATTTTTTGTGAAAGAGTCATTTACCAAGAACTCAGAGGAACAGATCCTCCCTGCTTATGAAACCCCATTCTGCAGGCCAAAGGGAACTGTTACTATCGCAGTCTAGAACATGATACTGTAGACAAAGATATTTACAATGTAGGTCGAGCCACTTCTTCTGGCCATGTATGGCGCCACAGGTGACATATGCATATTTGGTACTTTGAGGTCCTTGTAATGCGAAGTTCGCATCTGTGTGCATGCCTGCATGCTATCGATAATTACAATAGCATGCAATTCCAATCCAAACTTGGAGATGTTCGAAGGGGACCTGACATCCTGCTCTCCGTCGAAAGGGCGGTCAGAGAAGCAGGGTATGGTATTGTGGGCATAGGTATGGGCAGCTTTCTACAAACGGCGCGTGGCGAAATATTTATAGGCAGTGTGAGAAGCCATGGAGCAGTCTAGCGTGTGGGGCTGTGGTCCAAACGGTATCCAGCACTGGAATGCCCGGGGAGAAGCTAACCATGTGAAGGGTTTCGTTGTGAGCTCAGTCGGGATGCTTGTCACCCATCTGGCATGTGTTTGCAGATCATGTCGATGTCATCAAAGTGCTGGTCGAGTCAATAGGGAGGGAGTGAATAGCAGCCAGGCCCGAAAAACTGCTGCAGAGCAAGGATAAGGGAGGACTGCAAGGAAGTTAAATCCTAAGTTGCAGACATGCTGGACTAGGGCATCGCGACGTTCAATGTGGTGGTGTTGCAGTCGAGTGACTATTAAAAGAAGGGAGTGTACCTGGTGTACTGAAAACCACGAAGCATCGATGGCGTCCTTGAGAAGGGGTATAGTGCCGCAGAGGAGTTCACGAAGTAGACGCATTTTCGATTTTGCCAAATAATCTGCCGTGTAGAGAGAGTACGATGATTCATTCCGCAAAGTGTGCAGTTCGACTTGCTGTAGACTCGTCCAGAGCTGGGGGACTGGGCACCTCTCGTGCCAAAATCTCCGAACGAGATTGAAATGAACTCGAAATGTGTCTTTGACTGTTCTGTGACGGTCGCACAAGCGCGTCTATGCCAATTGGACGAATGCCTTGCACCCCTCTGCAGGGTCTCTGTAAGACCTGCTTCACATGTTTAGAAGATTGAAGTTTGCGAGTTTATCTTCCGTGCTGCATAAAATACACCCAACCCGCTTCAACCTCGAATTAGAAGATCTCAAAAAGACACTCGGAAACACTGAAATCAGAGCATCTCTTTGAGGGAAAATTTCTTTCATCCGCCAGTTCGAACTCTCGCTCTGTATCGGTTCTGTATCAACTGTGTGCACAATCGAGCCTACAGGACATCTTTAGCGTCAATGTCATCCCGTTCTCCACAGCTCCATAGTCTGCAGCACAGCCATATTCCAGTATCGCTTCGGTACGAGGTGTTGCTGCAAAAAGGCGTATGAGAATAATTGAGCCCCGGATTAATTTCGCTATCGCTCTTCACGTCATTTTGTTTGAATTAGTGACTCTGCTGCGGTTATGGACCGCAACTGCCACTCCGGTGCAGTCCCAGAAGGAAACAGAGACAACGTCATGAGTGCCCATGTGTTCTATTGAGGGAGAACTAACGTCGTTTATGGTGAATGAACCCAATTTTTAACTGGTCTATTTTTAAGCAAAGGGAACAACGTTGCCACACAAGCAGTCTCGCTTTCCGGCAATGAGCAATCCTGTAAACTTTGGCCATGTGTAAGTCACTGGAAAGGGACAATCTGTTCGAACTAATTTAACGACAGCTGGTCCATTCTGATAGGTTGTGCCCTTCAACTGACACGCCACGCCAATATTCGTGGCATGCATAAGCAACAAACTCCACCCTACCCCGACCTAACTCCCTTTTTGCCATGGAACATAGCGTCGCTGGCACTGCCTTGATACACACGATAAGCTCAGAGGTAGTTTACCCTTCTTCCCTCCACAGACGTCACTAACAATTGCCCACCTCCGTCACTAACCCATCACTTGTTCCGCGGTATTCTGTCAGAACCCTGTTCTGCAATGGCTCCAGTTCTGCGAGAGCCCCTTCGGGACGCTTTCGATGCCCTGCTCAGCGAGCGCAAACTCACCGCCGATGTACTTGCGCGTGCCTCCAACACTGACTTCGTGAGTCTGCTCCCTCTGGTCTTGTGCACAGACCCTGAACCTGAGCTCATTGCAGTGCTGCAGCGACGCCTTTCTATCAGTAGGGCGGCCAAGCTGCGCTTTCTACTTATGCGCAACCATCATGCGCTCAGAGCGTTTCCTTACGTGATTCGATATAGTTCACTTGCGTATGGACAGCAGAGAGAAATGAAAAAGAGGCGAGGACGGTCGGTGCAAATAGAGAAAGTGGTAGAACAAGTGGGAAAATTGAATTTGCTTGTGGATATGGTAGGTTATAGCAATGAACGCGTCCCGGGGAACGGCGGCAGATGAAAGACGAGCAATCCGGGTGGCATTTTCTGACTGAGGGTGGGTGTGCGTGAGCGATGTTTTACGGCGGATAAGTAGCTAGATTTGCAGAGTGACGACTTTTTCCGCACCGCTGTATTTGCAAAGAAGTGTGAAAAGGACGCAAAATTTGGACATGTCCTCATCACACATCCGTTTCCGCAGACGGCAGCTGAGAATCCAATGGGTACACCGGCGGATTCGCAGAGCGATTCCTCAGCCGAAAGCTTGTTGAGGGATGGCATCATGCTGGATTGTGATCTCGCACAATGCGCAACGTTGAAAGAATCCTATGGTCGTGCCGTACTCACACTAAAGCGCCTACAAGTCAACGAAGAGAATGTTGACCACGAAAAACTGGAAAATCTGTCGCCGGAGATTGGGTTGCGATTCCATGATATGTCCCTGAAAACGGCGGCGACGTTTACGCTATTGCGGATGTTCAATTCCGTTTGGGCCCGGGACTCAAAGCACCTTGCGGAGGAGGACAAGATGCCGTTCTGCATCTTACAGGATGTGCTGCCTGTGTCGGTAAGACACGGCCTAGAAGTAATGCTGCACAAGTGCGTACCTCTCTCTAAGTTCAAATTCGACTATTGGGCGTACACCAAAGGCCTTAACCGACTGATCGTGGACGGCTTCGTCCGCTCCGCAGCCGGTACGTACACGGCTGCGTACATGCTCGGACTGAGCGAGCGGCACGGTGACGAAATTGGCGTAACGGACGGCACAGGGCTCTACTTCCGAAGCGTGCGCGGGGCGTTTGAGCACATGTCACCGCCGAGCAGCGGGCACATGACGGTGAGCACAGAGATGCGGGCAGAGTTTCAGAATCTGGGCGTATGGGATTTGTTTCGACACACATGCGTGCGCGCATTTCAGGTTCTAAGGGCGTCCCACGAGGAGATGATGCCAGCCGTGGAGAATATTTTTGAGCGGGCGGGCGTGCGGCCGTCGAGAATGGCAGATCATGTGGCGTCCAAATATGCACTCAATTTGCGGGACAGTGACAGGCAACATGCTGATAGATACTTCCGCCGGTGGTTAAGTTGAACGCTTGAGGTATGGAGCATCTAGAGGAAGACAAACTATTGACCAGGTGCCGTCACGGATTGTGGATCAAAGGAAGGTTGCTGGTGACGTTCATACTGAAATTGTACATAGAGTCTGGAAAGAATTGCGAGATTTCTGGCTTTTGGGTACTAAAACGCTTAAATATTTGAAAACGTTTTGGATCTACCGTTGTACATAGGCCGAAATTTTCTGTGCTATCATAAACTTGGGAATTAACTCGGAAATTACGAGCAGAGCTGTCTCCATACTGTAACGTTTTGGAAGTCGCTGTACCGCATGGTTTTGTGGTTTCGGCGCTGTAATGCGATCTAAAGCCACATGTCAGAAGATCTGATTCCAGTTCCAGCTTTGAGCGCGTGTCGCCGTCGGTTTTGGGCTATCAAATTCCTATTCTGTTCGTCGTCCTATCTACTCCCGTTTCAATTGGTATCAACGCGACGATATTCTTTGTCTTTTCCTCAGGCAGGTTTGCGTGAAGCTCTGCAATCGGCTGCGCACACTTCGTGCAGTCCCCGAGCGAACTTGCCAGCATGGTTGCATCTACCGCCGCTATGCTTCCCCGCGAGGAGGACATTTCCAAAATGCTCAAGTGCAACACCCATCTGGGCACGAAGAATTGCGATGTGCTCATGGAGCCCTACGTATTCAAGCGCCGCTTCGATGGTACGTTTACTTGCCCTTCTGCTTTTCAAGCTTGGCGGCGATACGGTCCTTTGTATGAATACCCGTAAGGCGGGCGAGCAGCGATCCGATGTATACTGTCGACCAAATTGCGATCATGCTAGGCGGATCGAGCGAGGATGTCTCTGATGGTCTAATTCATTTATCTCCCTGTCCTACCTTGTGCATTGTACACACATTTACTTAGGTGTTCACTTGATCAACATCGCGACGACATACGACAAGATCATGCTTGCAGCACGCGTTATTGCTGCCATTGAGAACCCTGCCGATGTCGTCGCCGTTTCTGCTCGACCGTACGGTCAGCGCGCTGTCCTCAAGTTTTCCCAATATACGGGCTGCCAGGCCATCGCTGGCCGCTGGACTCCTGGACAACTTACCAACCAGATCCAAAAGAAGTTTCAGGAACCACGCCTTCTCGTCGTCACAGATCCGCGCACGGACGCCCAGGCTATCACCGAGGCGTCGTACTGTAACATTCCAACCATTGCTTTCTGCGACACAGATTCGCCTCTTCGTTATGTGGATATTGCAATCCCGGCTAACAACAAAGCCAAGCACTCAGTTGCTCTGCTTTGGTGGTTGCTTGCCCGTGAGGTGCTCTACTTGCGCGGCAGCTTCCCGCGTTCTCAGCCGTGGGACGTCATGGTCGATCTGTTCTTTTACCGCGATCCGGAGGAGTTGGACAAGGCTGAGGAGGCTGCAGCGGGTGCGGGCGGTCTCACCGCCGCCCCGGCCACTGCCTACGATGCGACGGCTTTGGGCGACCCAGCCACCTCATTTGCTCCGGGTGCCGACCCTGGTGCGGAGTGGGGCGCGGCCCCGGCTCCTGCAGAAGAATGGGATCCTGCCACGGCTGCCGTTGCGCAGACAGAGAACTGGGGCACCCCGGCGGGGCCTGGTGCAGATGCAGGAGGGATTGCACCGCCTGTCACTGGCGAGCAGTCATGGGAAATTCCGGTTACCCCGCCTCAGCAGCAAGATGCTCCGGCAACTACGTACCCACCGCAGCAGCAGCAGTACTAACGTGATGGCCTTTGGATGTCGAGGAGATGAGAAAGTTTTACATCGATTCCAAGGATGTTGCGCCCGAGTTTTCTGTCGCGTGTGCGTGGTTGTGGGACGGAAGGATAGTGAGCATTTGGAGGGTCTTCTAGAGGGTGTTTCATGAATTGGATTTGGTGGTATGTTGGTGATTTGTGCAGCTGAGGGTCGATACAACGGGGCAAGGGATATATTTAGCTGGGTCGCGTACTCTTTTCCAGTTTTGTAAACTTTGTTGCCCTTAACGCCAACGTGTCGACCATATTCTATGACCAATGTTCATGTTTCCGCAAATGAAATGTCCGGTTATAGGGATTTTCTGTGCGTCGACTAGCCGCTTAGTTGCATTTGTCCATGTTGTGCATGAGCTAGGATCTTTTACGGTGTTGTCTCGCGACTCGAATGAAATGTCGTACTTTTATCGCTCCTTCGATGCGAGGTAGCTCATCACCCCGCGATGGGTGCCTATGCAAGTGAGAAAGTGTATCTCAGCCACAGACCCGGTGCACATTGGCACCCTACCTTCATAGGAATGTACTGGATTTATGGCTTCGTGGATAGGTCGGGCCATTTATCGTTCGCCGCACCTTCATCGGATAAGCCGTTCTGTCGCGGTATTCACATGCCGTTTTGTTTATGAAGAAGTCTGTTTACGCAGCCGTATACTCACGGTTTCTCTCTGCAATGGAGACCGCGAAATATTTTTTGCCATTGTCTTAGTACAGGACCAAGCTGTTCGGGCCCCTGAACTGTAAATCGTGGTGTTCTATACGTGGGTCTCCATTTCAGTTTTGACTCTTATGAGGCGTAGAACAACGACATCCACTCATCTCTAGCGCTTTCCGAATCGTACTTTATCTCCCTTCTGTCGTAAGACAAGCATCAGGCGATACTGTGCGCCCGAGACACCCCTTACCTCTTGGTTTTGTCGTTGTCTGTATCAGGGTTAAAGATTGTTTCAGTGCAGTTGAGAAAAGGATCAAGCTAAATTTGGGATCAAGTTTTAATGTGACAATTTTTGACCTTGTTGCCGGACATGACTCTGCTGCTTATACCTTCACTGGTCGACCCCACCTCAGTCAAGAAACTAAACTTTCGTCGTTGACTGGGAGCTATTCAACCACCGTCGCGCCCAGCTTGACTCTGAACCTTCTTCAAGATGCCGCTCGTTCCCTCGAACGAAACGCCTTTGCGCGAAATGGTAGATGTCTTTGTTTTGTCGTCTGTCCTTGCATACTCTGCTTTGTATGCTTCTCCTTTGCCTCGCGCCTTCTTGTGCATCACTGGGGCTATCGCTTTACTTCTGAATGCTTTCTACCTTCACCCAGTCCACTTGCTCTCTACTTCCCTCGCCCTCCCGCTTCTTCTCCTCCCCGTCTTTCCAGATACTGCATTCGGCGTTTACTATTCCATCGTCCACGCCATCGAGCACACGCCCTTGTTTGTCCTCGAACTGCTTGTGGGCATCATATTGGTGGGAAATTTTGTACGATTGGCCATCCTTGCTCCCCTAGCCAAAAATGTCAGAGCCAGGCGGCAAGTCGTCCCACTTCAACCAGCACCACTCCCGGGGAGAGGTGAGTGGGATCGTGCCGCCCAGGAAGAAGTGGGTACGGGCGCTCAGCCTGTTGCCATCAGCATGGAAGAAGCCAGCGAAGCTGCCCGCGATGCTCTCGTTTCGGAAAATGTCAGGCCTGCCGCCGCCGCATCACAGCCTGTCGGCACCGACGAGATCCGAAATGCCGCGCGAGCCGTGCTGCATCCGTCTACCACATCGGCGCGGCTTCGGAAAGGAAGTTTCGGAACTTCCTCTTCGGCAGGTTCCGCCAGCACTACGCACGTTCAGGCGGTGGCGGACTCCCCAACGAGAAAACCTGCACCGAGGGTGGCTTCTCGGCGGCAGACAAAGTCGCAGCAGATTGCCACGGAAATTTTTCAGGAACGCAAACGAGAGCGACAATTGCGCGAAGATGCGGTGCGGCGGTCGGAAGAGGCAGCGCAGCACGCTGCTGAGACAGCGCGGCTGGCGCGCGAGGCACGTCAGACGGAGCGCGCACTGTTGCAAGAGGCGACGCGGGAGGCGGCCCGTGCAGTGGCGGATGCCAAGCAGAAGTTGGCAGAGGCGCTGATTGGGGCAGATCGCGCTCGCGAAGCGAGAAGAAGGGCAGCGGATCAGAGGAATCTTACGCCGACGGAGGAGAATGAGAAGGCGTTGGATCGAGCGTGTGAGGAGGCGAGTATTAAGGAGATGGAGGAGAGTGTGGCGTTGGGAGGGGTTAACTCGACGCAAGCGAGGCTTGTGGCGTTGAGAGAAGAGCTTCGGAGATTCGGTAGTCGGTGAGCTTTGCGGTGCGTTCTGCGAGGCTGTAAAGGGAGATGTGTGTAGCAGTTCGGGTAATGGCACTTCCGTTGCTGTCGCCTTTCCGCTTTTCAGGCAGAGCAAACGCCTTTTTTTTCTTAGAGACCGTCGGCCGTAAACGAGAGAGCCCCGTAGAGAATTGACCTGCTGGCAGATAGTAAAGCTCGTGAGGAACTTTCCAAGTCCGTATTTATTTACTAGGTTGTGGTAGAGTATACGTGGGCGATGGTCTATGCACCATCGCTTGCATACTAAGCCAGGCTGACTCCGAGGTTTCATATCTCCAAGCTAGATACCCCTGAATGAAACTTTGTAAACAGACCGTCTACCAACAAACTAAAAGAAGCACCATGCACTTCGTTGTCCTTCAGGAGAATGTTAGTACCTTCTCTTTTTCCGCAACATAAATCTTTAGATTGCGCAGAAAGACCTAACATATCGACTTCTCTTTGTAAACCGTGCAGGCGTCGGCGCCGAGACATTATCATCATCACCACGACTCCATCGACCTAATATATCCCATCGAAACTTCCTTTGCTGAACTCACGATCGGTTGCGTACCTAAACAATTCCATGTCCGGCATGTTCCCGGTGATTCTGAGAGGATAGCCGATAAGCGACTCCATGACCAAACAAATGAGGAGCGGGGGACTTGCCGCACGCAACTAGTTAAGGTTGACGTCATCGTGGAGAATATCGTAGCTTCTGTCTCTAAGGATATAGAGGGGTTGTACAAGGCGTTGCCTTCACGATCAAGATTAAACTTCCCTGCGGAGCCATTTGGGACGTGTGTTTTCCGCGCGACTCCTTCTGTGGATTTACGAGGACTGTAACGTCTTGGTTGCAGGATGCAATCGACCTCGCCACAACAAAGGCTGGTTTGCCCCCCCCCTTTTGTTGATAATTTGCTCCATGCTGTCTCGGGCAGGGTATCCAGCTGCTCAGAATACTTAATTATCCCCAGAAATCCGGGTCGCTCCATTGCCTCGTCAAAACACTTCGACCTTGTTTGTAGTAATGTTTTGTGGTATAAGTGGACCTAAATGCACCTCCCGGCAAGATTAGTAATTTGAAGATCAAGACACTTAACGAGCCGTATGCATGGTACAAAAGACAAAGAACAAAGAACTTTCTTTCACACGTGTCTCGATTTCCTTCTCATACGTCACATGTGTGTTCCCAGGCTCTGCAGTGCTTTCATCTACCTCAACCTGTCAATGGTTTTCTTTTGTCGAATCTCCATTAGCTGCGTGGAAGTAAATTCGGAACCATCCGCAGCATGCATTAGCCGCAGTTCCCCTCGGTTGATTATTAGATTCGAAGAGTCAAAAAACATTCCCATTTCGAACAAGAGGCCATCCACACATAAACAGGACGACAAGACACCACCAGAAGTCTCTCCAGTGGTAGGTTTCCACCGAGGCACAGAGATAACTGACGTCGGCGAGAGCTCGACAATTGTGATTGTGCGTAGTCGACAAAGAACCAAGCCTCAACCTTAAAGACCAAAGGTCACCTACAGTAAACGAAATGACTTTAAAACTTACAAAAGTTCTTACTGAAAAGGGAGTAGGGCAGATGTTTAGAATCCGCACACCAACTCTGCCCACTAATGGACTCATCATTGTTGCAAATACAGTTTCATTTTTCAGACTGATTGTAGATGAGAAGTGCTTTGGCGAGAGCACGGTTGTAAGAAGGCGGAAGGTTGCCGACGCTGCGATGCAGATATTTGATGTAGTCATATTAGAAGAAACTTGAGCACACCAGAATCTGCTTCAGTAATCGATGGTGGCAAAGTATGTCATCTTGGTTTAGTCGGACTTGTCACGCGTAATATGCACCTATCAGTCCTTAAAGAAGGTTCCGCATATTCATTCCTACAAACCAAAAACGTTCCTAGCGTCAATGTATACGTGTACTCGTTGGCTTATCTTGAGCTCGCTTCATTCTATATCTATTGGACTTCTCCAGCGATGCCCCTCCCTGTTGGCACTACCCGAAAAGTACAATTGAAACATATGGTACATACTGCGAAGTTGTTGCCTCATCTTTCTTTCTTAGTGCGTGCCTTACGAAGGATCTGGTACTTTGTTGCGGATTTTGACTGAGATAGGAAAATTTGCTTACTGCGACACAGAATACAAATTGTCCATTGCCAACTACGCTTCATACGTACGATCTGCAAGTACAAACTTCTTGTTTCGGAAGTGTTTTGATATCACGAAGACATGAACGTCACCTGGTAGTAGCTCCATTTCCTTCAAGTAATGCTATGATATGCAAAGGCGATCCGTAGATACAGTATCATAGAATGCGGATAAACCCGAAAACGATCAGTAGCTGAGATTTGGGAGTGCACTTTTATTTCTACGTGCTATGTGAAACAGAAATCTCAGACTACCTTTTTTTTCTCCCCTGCTCAGCCCTTCAGTTTTACACCACAACATATCTTATCATCGCGAGGCTTTGTACAGTATCTGGCAGAGGTAAACTGATCATCGACATCTACAGGTAAAAGCCTAGAAGCCTAAGTGTACGCAAAGCGGCAAACAGAATCTTCTCAGACATCTAAAGAATAGCTTCAGACTGTGTAGGCCGCAAAACGAAGAAACTAGTATTCATCGCAAGCCTAGTAGCTAGCTAGAGCTAGCTGGAGACTTCGGTACATATTGTTCCCTTCACCGGCAATTTACCTCCAATACTATGCAGTAAACTGGCTGAAGAAACTTGATATTTTTGATTAAGAGTAGATTTCAGTTGAAATTATGGGAATGCAGCGCAGGCAGAGGGTAAAGTGAAAGACAAAGGAGCAGGAAAGGGCGTAGGGGGACAAAGCTGTTTTTCTTATCGGATGAAAGTCAATTGAGAGTACGCAACGAAGCACTTCGATTCTCAGACGAGATGAATTGCGTTCGTAACGGGATCATGGAGAAATATCTTCGAAGCCAGAGCACAAGTATCCATCCTGACCAAAACGAAACGACGATCAAGTACAAGAAACTGGCAAAGACAGGTAACGACTTGCTGTCTGCATAGACTATGTGGATAGGAAATAGACACTTCTATGGCGTTCTCAACTTGATGAAATTAGTCGCCATGGGTCGTAGGAATACCACCTTTTGTTCGAGGACACCTCTCTTCGCCAACTGCGTTTCAACATGGAAATAGGAGAAGAAGGGACGTGGAGAATATTCTCGAGGCCGAGTAAAGTCAGCATGGCATGGCACGATACAGCCAGGTAACTGCTACTATTTCGAATGGTATGAACTTAAAGATGACACGAAGCCGCAGTGCTAGAGCCCCGTGTTCATTATCACGCGCAGATTGAATAGGCAGTCGATGTACAAATAAGGGTAGAATGACAAATCGCGATCAGATGGGTGTATCCTCTCAATTCTTTCAAGTCATATAAATATGTGCAACTAAAGCATTGGGCATTGCTTTAGACTCCACTGGCTCAAAAGAGCCGCGCATTTAATGTCCAGTACAAGCAACAAGTAGACCCCCTCGCTCGACCGTTCTCTTGGCAAATGAATGTGCAATTAGATATCAAACGTTCATCCTGGCCAAAAACCACTCGCTTCGATACATCTACCAGTCCCAGTTAGTACCAAACCCTCTGCAGAAAGATATAAAACCTTACCTACTATCGCAACCCAAATCCTTTCGAATTCCGAATCGCTGTCGACAACCGATCCCGCAACTTTGCGCGTGTTGCGTATTCCGGCAGCAACAGGACATTAAAGCACGTGTGGCTTGTAGGGAGACGGTTGCTATCGCCTTCCGCTCTTTGAATAATCAAAACAAGTTTCTGCAACCCGCCGATGGGTGCACGGTCCGTACCCGTCACAAATGAAAGAAACAGCCGTTTCATGTCAATGCGAAACTCTGTCAGCACTTGCCAGAGGTGCTGCACAACCGGGCTATTCTCTGTGTAGCCTTCGTACTTTGCCGCTACACGGAGCTTCTCAAAGTCGAGCTCTTTCTCACCGACTATGAGTGTCTCCAGCTCATCGGCGCTGAACATGCGCACAAACGGGCCCTTTAGCATGAGTGTAAAACCTAGAGCAAAGTGCTTGAAAGGTGTTTCAATAGACCTATTGATAAGGTACTCGACATATAGCGAGACAAAAGTTTCGCGATTCTGTTTTCTCACCGACACCTCGGCTCCACCCGGAATCAACTCGACCGAATTCACTTTGCCAAACAGACCCTGATATGAAATCTCAAATGTCAAACAAAACACGTCCTCCACATCGTCGCCATCATACGCAAGCAGATGCTCGAGGCTGTTTCCAATTGCTGGAAATGCCTCCTTAACGTCCACCAAGTCGGCTTTGTAAGCTTCCTGTCCCACAATCGGCTTTGTCCCATCTTCACGCATGGCAAGGAGATTATTTCGAAGCGCGACCTGCAGCTTTCTATACACAACTGGTGGGAACTGCACATCGAGCAAAATCGAATTAAACGCCGCCAATCCGAACATTGTCCCGATAAGAGTCCACGACTGTTCCGACTCGAGCGAATCTCGCCGAAACCAATGAAACCTTGTTTCCTCATCGTACTCAAACATTCCGTAATCTGGCGACAACACATGCTCAAGCAGTACCTGGTAAAACTCTTTCCGCACTCCACCCTCGTCGACCCCTTCCTCTCCGTCAAAGATTACCTTGAGCGGCTTGTGGAGGCCGCGTGGGTAATTTTGCGCCACCTCCGCCACCTGCTGAAACGCATCGGAGACAATATGCTCTCGCCGCACGTTGAGCACCAAAAACTGCAGGTGAGCAATCTGCTCCGGAGCCAGTCGCATATGCGACACGCGTCCAAACGGCCCCATAGGCATCGGCAGCGTCGAAAACGACAAAACGGACCGCATACTCTCCTTGTTCATTGTGTGCGTCGACTCCATCTCGAGAATTTGAAACTTAGCGCTCTCCGACAACAAAAAGCTATACGCGCAAAACGAGAAGAGACCTTCATCTTGTCCCGCAATTGGTAGCGGCGGCAACTCTGAAAATTTCATCGGCCCCGCGTCCCCCTGCGTCTCTGACCAGCGTTCATAATCCTCCCTCAAGTCCATCCGCTCGCTCACTGTCTCATTATAAAACTCCTTGCGCGGCACCACCAACGAGCGCAGCTTTCGCCGCTGCGACGCGCGGTAGACCCCGTGGTAAAGCAACGCCAGCGCCTTGGTGGCCGCCTTGGCACTCTTGCGCACGCGTCCGTACAAACTAAGATCGTCCGTGAGCACACCCTGCAGCGGACGGATGAGTTGCGTCACCAGCAGCTTTTCCGGGCAGTGCGACACCATTTCCAGAAATGACTCACGTGCCTCCTCCTCGCATCGCAGCAAAATCCCGGCAAGCTCCGCCAGCTCCGACACCCTTCTTCGCTCCGCATACACCGGATTCAGCATTGCCAGCACAAACAGATAACCACATTCCCGGTAATTTGCCACTGACGACCGAAACACATCCTCATCATTGATCAACCTGGCCTTAGGAATCACCAGCCGCACTGGTTCCTTGCCCTCCTCCACATACTTTTCCACCCCAAACACAAACTCCCTCCCCTCATCCCGCGCCAGGCCAAACGCGATCTGCGCCTCGTGCCGTATCCTGGCCGCCGCATACCCCAAAACGCGGCGCCCTTCATCCCCAAACAACCTCACAAACGCCTCATACGCCGCGTTGGCTCCTTGAAAGTGCACCTTGCGTCGCGCCAGCGGCCGTACATTCCGCCTCACAAACGTGCGTAGCAGCGTCTGCGCTGACCCAAACCTCAATAACCCCCCCTTCGGCTCCAAAATATCATCCACAACACACCGCGGAATCCTCCCCGCACACTCCCGCTCCGCTGAATGCACCACCGCCTCGGGCTCATTCGATATTAAACCCAACGTATGATAGCCTCCACATGCCACCTGCAGATACCGATACCGCCCACTGCTATCCCCCCCCCCGCGCCCCGCCGCCACCCGACGCTGCAGATCAACCCCGCGGACCGGACCCCCCGGGCCAGCAGCAGGTCGGCGGCGAGCCGGCCGGCCTCCGACCCGTCGTAGGTGACGCGGTCGTGCCGCGGGCCGTCCGGCCCGAGCAC
>JAUKWC010114485.1:0-25447 GCA_032356245.1 Endocladia muricata
TTGGGTATGCGAACGCCCCCGATCAGACCTACACGTGGAAAGGGGCGGTTCAAGAACACGAACAGTCTTCCTCTCGGGCGAGCGAGTTTGGCTCCCAGTTGCGGGGGAAACGATAGGCACCAAAACACTGTGGTCTTCACCATGATGCTCACAGGGCTGATAATACAGAATATTAGGTTAATCTCTCTCGCCAGATTCCAATCCTGCATATGCAGTACATGCAGGTCTTCTAGTTGTCGAATGAGTCTCGTGCCTTGACGCTGTTAATACGAGGATCCAATGTTCGTGTGAGGAAACATTTCCAGACTTGAGAAACGAGAAACAAGAATCCATACTCAACTCGATTCTAACTGCGAACGAAAACTCTTCGACACGATCAAGCTTCGCCCAGGGTAGCTGAGGCTGTTTGCGCACGTATTCTATATTCTAGTTGCGCTGGTATGGTTGTGCTTATTGGTCTATCTCAAAAGCAGGAAAAGACAAATTTCCTTTAAACTCAAGTTTATGATCTTTGTACAGTTGTGAGTAGTGCGGAGCTACTAATGATTTGAATAATGTTACGTGCACGCAAAAGACAGAGCGATCGGTGCGGCAGCACACACCAGCAATGCAATTAGACTCTGTGCAAGATCCAATTGAGCGCCGAGCTAAGCCAGCTCGAATTAGTCGAGCCGAGCGAGCCCGTTAATTGTAAGCCCGGCACATACGCCAAGTCGCACGTCCCAAGCGAAGGGATTCGGGTGAGCGACCCATTCGGACTTGACTAGAAAGACAAGTCCAGTACCTACTCCCAGTCCCAGCTCACAGGCATGCGAGACCACTTGAAGAGGAATTGGAGCGCAATGAACATAAGCAAAAAGGAAGGGGATATTCGGAGGAACAAACAGTGTTCGTTGAGCCAGGCAACATTCAGCCACTTTTGCAAATCATGGCTTCATTGCCCCTTCGCGAACAGCACACCTATCGTTCGGTCTTGTAAACTTGACGGTGACTGCATGACGGATGTATTACCCCTTCAGCAGGTCTTACGAACGCGGTATTGCAGTGTTGCGAAAAGTGCAATATAAGTGGTTGTAGATCGAAGAGACGGTGTCCATTCTGGGAAACCGTATAGCTGATACTTACTTCCAAGATAGGTCTAATCATCTCGTGTCCTCAATTCTGTGGAATACGGTTTTTCACCGACGAGGAAGCGGACGTATTGTTCATGACTATCATGATATCTTTTGGAACACCAGATGGCGAGAGGCGCCTCACGGTTCTTTCGAGAATTAGAGAGTTCTGAACTGTTAGAACAGTGGGTGTATATGTCTAGGCAATGTAGGGTTAGTGCGATGAAAAGCTGCGGGAAGGCTGCGGACAGGCAGTGGACAGGCAGTGGACAGGCTGTGAACATGCCTTCACGAGCTTGCCGCGCCCGTTCTGCTAAATTTGAGGTCCAGGTTGGTAAACAAGGGCACATTTGCGAGCCAACTCAAGTCCCACAACTCAGATTAATTCCGAGCTCCAGGCGAGACTAGCACCAACTCATCGGTCGCTACTGTACCACCATATTTTCAATCTACGAAGGAAGAACAGTTAATGTCACTAGAATTACGTAGCCTCTTAGATTTGAAAGTATTGATATGGTGATATCATGGAGCGAATATCCTTCCGTTTTGCTGCATTGACGTGTATAAGTGTGGCAAGCACTGCGACCGAAAAGTCTCAGTAAGATAGTGACGACAACCAGAATGCTAAGACGCTTACACCTCGAATGTCATGAATTACGAGTTGCTTGTCACTTTGGAGTGCATACGACTTGCCGTGAAAATATTGCTGTCTTATCATGTAAGAAACATTCATCCGCGTCGCTGCACTCTGCGAGAGTGAAAGAGTCGAGGTTCTCTTTAACTACATCGATCGAATCGGGAATATGGCAGATGCTGCGTATTTGCTTGAATGCATTTTCACTTTGCATGAGGAGATGTCGTCGCTCTCACTTTGCCATGATTGTGAGACTAAACTGGTTTAAGCACCGTATTTACGAGGTAGTTCTAATTGGTAGGTCAGTCTCACATGTATCTCGTCCATGGTGTTAATGTATTGTACAGTAGTACAGTAGCGAAAAAAATACAACTCTGCTATTAGCAAAAACTTCTCAGGTATTTCAGGCACCTTGTTGCTCTTCAACAGTTCAATATAAGTATAAATATTTGACTCATTTTTAAAGAGTGCGTGGTTCAATGTTTTTGACCGAACTGGTTTAGATGCTGTTTACAAGTTATGTGCCGTCCCTGGAAGTGTGCTGTGCGCGGTATTGCTGCAGTTCAGAAGACTACTAGTGTCTATTGGGCTTCTGGCCTCGTATGAGGTCAAATTGCCTCATATGAGGCCCAATTTCGCGGAGATATTAAAGTATCAAGGAGACTTCCACTTTCGCTGTTCTTTACATCTACTTCAAGATCTTTGGGTTCTCTATTGTGGCAGGGTGAGCTGTAAAAAAACTCAGGGAACCTTTTGCGCAGTCAGAGTTTCAGTGCAACAGAGTAAGCTACCCTTTGTTTTGAATTCATTGAAGGGGGTGAGATAATTTACACGTACAACAACTAGCATATTCACCATACATATTGTATATTTTACATGCTTTTTGGGAGGTCAGTCGGTCTCATATGAGGCAAAACTCAATGTCCAACAGACACTAGTGTCTATTTGTGCTATAAGCTGCGCGTATGTGCGGCTAGAACCGGGAATTGTATAAGATAGAAATATGGTTTTAACCATTACATTACTGTAAGAATTCGGGTATCGAGCGAGGCCTAGAGCCTATTGGACTGTGAGTTTTGTCTCATATGGGGTCAAAATCATGACTGCAATAAATAAATTAAACCGTCGATTTTTATCATATTGTAAAGTTGTAGTACCTCTACCGCCAACCTCGTGCTCCTTTCGCGTTCAAGTAGAAAAATTTCTACAATCACGACTAACTGCGACAAGTTAGTCCAATGGTCTTTGGGCTGCTGGGGGAGCATCTGACCGCGAGTTCGATTCTTGCTGGGCGCTTTTGCGCTTCGAAATCTTCTTTGAGGACCCAACAGGTTCCGCAGTAGTTCTCTTTCAGGATTCTTTTAAAGAGCCCACTTGAACAGAAGAAAATGTACGGTGAGATCTTCTGAAGGGGTACTCCGTAGCTACACAACGAAATTGAGCAAATGTCATGCCGCAGATAGAACTGATGGGGGCCATAGAATCTTTTCTAATTTTGGTAGATATTTAGTAGCGACAACTATGATATCAACCAGAGTAGCTCACCAACATTAGATTCAGACTTCACTTCCGAAAGTACTGAAACATTTTAAAACCTACTCCTCATTTCCTTTATATTCGAAACCATGGACCTCCTGGACATGCTGCTTAAAGCAATCCATACCAGTTTCAGGATAACAAATGTAAACTTCCCAGCGAATATTTAGGAAACAACCTGAAAATATAAATTTTGCTGTCTTTGTGTTTTTACAGAAAGAATAGCGAGACTGATAGGCCGAATTTCATGACTTTCCTTCAGACAACAGAAGTCTGCGCTTTATAGGGATTAGATGGGCTCCAAACCTGCTGTCAAAGTCCATGTCGTCATCCAGGGTTTCAGCTGCAGAACTCCTAGGAGCCTGTAAACCTCCGTCCACACCATTATCAATTAATCCATCTGCCGGTTCGCAGTAGAAATCGTTCGGAGTTAACATCCCCCTCTTTCGGCATCCTGAGTACAGCTTCCACGAGTCAACAATGCAGATAGCCAATAGAGAAACGTTGGCTCTCATCGCCCAATCTTTAACTTGGAACTTCTTTTCCAGCCCAAGATCGTCCTGACGACAGCAGTTGTGCTTATCAACCTGGGAGCATGTTCTATAGTAGTTCTCACATACTTGTGGAATGGAAATTTAAGTGCTGTCCAGGTGAGGGTTTCGGTTACGGGACCTACAACTCTCACGGTATATGTTGTCACCAGCCTAGGTTATCACAGTAAAGCTGTTGAAGTAGCATCTATCGCGGTCAATCCACATGACAGCCATGAGGTCGGGCTTACTAGTGACCATCGTGACGTGACAACGCTTGTCAGCTATTTTCAGTCCGGAGAGGTAATCAACAGGGTAACCCTTTCCGGCTTTCTTGACAACACCATTAAACTTCAGGTTATTGTCAAGAAGCACTTTAGCTGTCGCAAGCGACGCGAAGTACGAGTCAGCGCAGATGACCCTGTCCGTGTGGAACCATGGCTCAACTAGTCTCAGAAGTACGGAGGTTCCGTGATTATAGCTGCCCTCGTACTGTTGGTGGACATTGCCATCTTCTGACAACGTCAGCTCGAGACGAATCAGGATGCCGCTGAAAACGGCACAAGCTAACTTGATTTCACACGCGCTTTCCGGCTTGCGATCGAGTGACACATAATGTGGAATGCCAATAGAAATCCAGCTCCCCCCTAGCCCGTACCACCTCGACATACTCTCAGCAATGCATATGCGGTGAGAAGGCTTGACCTTTGCGGCCCGATGATCATTAATTGCACCGACGAAACCTTTGACCACGTTCCATATCAGACCCGTGGTTTCAGCGCTGCTTCCGGCTCCGGTGAATGCAATGCAGGTCCGGAGCTGCTCGAAACCGTTAAGAGGCATTATGTCTCCAAAACGCGCAGATAGAAAATGCTTGCTGCCCGTGATGTTGCTCCACAATGTGCGATGATCACTGAACTGGCATCTTGTCATCAGGACCAGAATCCCGAAAAAGCGTAAAATTTCAGCTTTCCTTGTCATTTCGAAATGCCGGCTTTCCAGTTCCTTGTTTGTCCACACACGCATGCATTTCTGGTGACGCTGCGGGAACATCCACATAAAGTAGTTGAATGAGGTCAATGCTGCAGGGTATGAGTTCTCAGATACAATCTCGTTGATTGGGCCGATGGCCTTCGAAGGCTTCGGGCAAATGGAGCCGTTCATTTCCAGCTTGACCTCGGCACCAGTCCATACTGTACCATTGACCTCAACGACCAGGCCAGATTCATCTTCGCTTGTGTTTCTTGTGACATCGTGGCCCTCTCCATCCATGGGTGTGACGGGGGCGATGTCAACACCCGATTCGGCACTGCCTGACTGACTTCCGAATTGCTCAGAGGATTGAAGAGCAGTTGGGATTTCTGTTTCATTGTCGCTTTGAAGACTCCCTCCTGCGTTGCTGTTTATCAGCCGCAGTGACATGACCTTGACACCATCGGCAAGCTTCCAGCTGACATTCACATCAGTGACATTTCTGCCGTTGTCGTTGGACTTCCTGTCGTCTCTGACGATTCCAGAGACTTTGTTGACCTTCTGGGTAGCACCATACATTCGCTGACACTCGCAGTTGGAGGTTACAAGGCAAGCACGAGGATGAGCTTGCGATCCAAGGATGCGACGGGTGGTCGGAAGTGGGAGACATGGTTTTTGAAAAGTGAGGACTCTTCGGGATATTCGATGGAATTCTCGCCCCTCCTGTCTGTCAAATTGGACGACTCTAGCCTATCTGAGCTAACAACACTACGGGGTGTCGCTCGGGCATATAGAGGAAGCTAAAACAAATTCCTAATGAGTGTATATTTCGACTTGAAAGGTGGCCCGATATGAGACCACACTTCGCGACGATATTAAGTAAGCAAGGAGACGTCCAGTTCCGCTGTTTTTTATATCTACTTGAAGGTCCTTGATTTCCGTATTCTGGCAAAGTGAGCTTTAAAAAATGGCAACGAGCTTTTTGGGCAGTCAGATGTCTTAGTGCATCGCAGTAAGCTCCCCTTTGGTTTGATATCGTAGAAGGAGGTGAGATAGAATACACGTACAGCAACTAGCATATTAAACATACTTAATATACATTTTACATACTTTTTTGGTGGTCAGTTGGTCTAATATGAGGCCAGGGTTTACCTCATATAAGGCAACACTCAATGTCCGATAGACACTAGAGGGAGCTTGCAAGAGTGGCCAGAATTACTGAACTGGCAATGCCGAGTAAAGTCGGACAGTGACCGGAGGGCGTACAGAGAACTGCGGGGGACGTCAGTGCCTGATTATTTGCATTCTTTCACTGACTCCCTGCTGTGAACGATCCAGAGACGACCATCTACACTACTACGAAACCTGCTGTTTGTGTCTCAGGCTCTCGGTAACTTCTATAGAACTGCTCTCAATTCCGCTTCGTATGAGGTGGCTCTGCCTCTTACAGGACGGCTGAGAGGTGTATTACCATTTCAGAGAATGTATAACTAGAGACTGTTCTCGAATCTATTTGGGAAAGTTTCTGTGTGAATAAGAAATAACACTACAGCAGGAAATCTCGTCTATTCCCTGAAATCACAAATAGACTAGAACTCAGTTTCACTCTATTCGCCCTCCGAATAAACACCAATCGGTCTCTAATCTATAAGAGGAGTCAGGCAAGATAGAATGTTTTATTGGGTGCTAGTTTGTACTGTACCGGACACGAGTACATGACATATTTTACATCTAGTCTTTATTGGCCTTTAGGTTTCTTCTCCTATGGTGTCGTGTATAGCCCAAAGTGAGGCCAACTGACTAACGAAAACTTATATTAATTATTCCAGATGTATGATGAATATGCTAGTTGTTGGACGGGTGATTTGTTTTACCCCCTTCTATAGTTTTGTAAATATCCCTGGAAGAATTCTACGATTTCACGGTGAAAAGTAGCACATTACATCTGCAGAATTCTTTGCGGACTTCTCAATAGCGTATTTTTCAAATCTAGTTGACGCTTCGAAATTCCTACGTAAAGGCGTGTGTCTTACCTGAAGACATACCCTATATGCTCCTCTACATAAAGAATGACTTTCGTCATGATTGATAGGCGGCGAGATTATTTGCAGAAAGTCTTCCGACGAAGAGTACGCGACTTGAGCATGGTGCAGTACTCTCTCACAAAACGCCCCCACGACTTCCCTAGATCAGCTTTTTCATCTTCCGCATGTATCTGAGTCATGGATATGCAGCGAAAAACTGAACAGGTTGAGATACGTAGATGCCTGTTGAACAGCAATCGTGTCCAAGTTTTATAGTTTCTTTTCAAACTCTCAATCTCTGAGCGATTCACGATGCCTTTTTTACTTCCGTCTCAACAAGATTGGTCCGGTGCGGACGGTGGAGACGGCCGCGTGACCGTTTAAGCAAACATACACTACTTGTAATCCCTATTTGGTCTCCTAAATACTTTCGACCTGCTTTGTTATCCGTAGACTCCTCGCGACAGCGAGATAGAAAGGCATGGAGTAGGGGTTTAGCTAGTATGCTTCTTATTTGCGTCAGACGCTTTCGAAGTCTGTAGAATATCGACTGGAAAGAAGGACTGGACTGGTTACTGGAAACACAAACTTCTTTTACGTCCGGAAGAATCCCAAGATGTTTTCAACGGCCAATGAAACGAAAAGCCACGACTTGAAGAACATTATCCGGTTCATCGATGGAATCATTATCAGAGTTACTCGTCCCAGTAACCATGAGATGTAGCTGTTGGCATACATTGGATACAAATGAAAGCATGCGCTACACCGCCTGGCTGTCAATAGTCCGGATGGGACGACACTGCGTGCATATGGACATATGGAAGGGCGTCGTCACAACTGGACTGTTTACACAAGAAGCAGTATTTAACGAGAGGTTTCCGAACTTGCTAGAGATAGAGAATCACCGCTATTGCCTGTATGGGAACTTGGTGTCCAGTGGAAGGTGCTTTATGGAAACTCCTTACCAGGACAGAAATCTAAGGCCGCAGGAGCAATGTTTCAATAAGGCTACTCCTTTTTCGCAAACCACCGTAGAGTGGATAATCGAGGACGTGAAATTGCACTTCTCAATGTCAGACTTAAAGACCGAAATGAAGGTGGCGAAAATATCACGTTGGATATCTCTATATTTGACGGATGATTATCAGTGACATACGAAAATATCTTCACATCAAGTGAGTCTCACGCTACCTAAACTGCGTCTCCCCTGCTCTCCACGAATATCTCTATTGGATGCAAAACAAAGGAGGTCGCATTTTGAGAATTCGGGCGTCGAGTGGTGGCCATCGAGTAGTGAGGACAACGACCGCGATTGAAAAGTTGCGCGCATTGGCGTGCACTTTATAAAGGGCCCTGCACGGAGCTCCGCGCTAGCAGAAGCTGTGTAACGGGTTCCGTGCCAGATAGATTTGCCGTCGACAGAGATTCGGTAAAGTGTGACCAACGTTCCGATTTGTATTTGTGTAGTAGGGCCTCTGGTAGCAGTCTGCACTCAGGTCGTTCGAGCTTTCTCATCTCGTGTTCCTCTTCACGTGGCTTGTTGTACTCTTTCTCACGCTCTTCTTTCCCCGCATCTGCTCGCTCGTGCTTGAAATGCAAACGTTGACGCTCGAGATTATCGCTGGCGAGGTCGCCGTCACGCATATTCGCACTAAGGCAAGGTATACCTAGCTGCTGATCATTCCTGGCACATCGTACCGGTTTGTTGTTGGGCAAAGGTACTAATTCCTGTCTATCCGACACTGAATGAGCACAATTTCTCTACCTTTGAGCCTCAGGCGTCGTGAACCGGTTTCCATATCGGTCCGTCTCGATATCCGACCCGAGATGAGAGGGCTTCTCTGCAGCGTTCGATGGAAGTAGGTTGTCGAGGCCTTTTTTCATGTTCACGAGCAGCTCGACGAGCCCCCCCACATTGCCTCCTCAACCGGACATACGTCGCTTTTAGTTCTCTCGCCAGCCACGCTGGTCTAAAGTACAGTTATAACGGTCCGGTACGCTTTTGAAGGTAACCTTGACACGGCACAAAAGGCCGAAAGCTCCACATTTCTAGTTGCAACATTCCGCACTATAACGGCATCGTCCGCAGTTGAGAGGTACGGATGTTGTCCTGCCTTGATTTTGACGGTACGCCCATTTTCAGCGAGAGATGAAGTCGGGAGAGAGAGGACATCTTCAGACTTTTGGATGAACGTTTCGACGAAAAATGTGGAGAATGTGATTTATGGTGGGTGTGTACAAGTCATTTTTCGCGCGAAATAACCTTTCTTTTCTTTGATGAATTGAAGGTGGGCCTTTTCTAACCGCTCACTTTTCTGCAATTATTTTCACAACTGAATTACAAACACCTCCAATGTTTTAAAGACGTTACGCGTAGAGGACCATCTTTCAAGTTTTTCTGCTGAGCTGTCCAGACCTAATCCTATTACTGTCCACACAGAGGGTACCGCACTCCGTTGCACTGGAACTCAGACCGAGTAGAACTCTTGATGAGCTTTCCTTCAGCTTTCCTCCGCCCGAATACATTACTGGAAGACCTTCAAGTAGATTCGAAGAACAACACATGTGTAATTCTGCCTGATTTGTTAGTATCTCTTCGCTTTCTGACCTTACACGACGAACTCTGGCTTCATGGGGAGCCACATTTCCACTACACAGTAGAGTCGCGACAGTAGTCTTTCGGTACCTCCGAGACTGAAAACCTACTCAAAACTAGAACAATGGAGGTAACCAATCATTTTCCTGATGAACTCATGGCTATGCTAATTGGATTGAAAACGAAACCGGTTCGCAAGAGGTGTTCTAACTGTAGAATTAACCTACTTGTTAGAAGCTTTTACCTCGAGGAAGATTTCAGTCTCCTCTATTACAACTTGAATGAAGTCTTAAAATATTCCAGAAACTGTTTTGTATTATGACGCTTGTGCACTACTACAAATGTGGTCTTCGACGTCAAGAACTAAACGGTATGAGACCAACGTTACCTCATCTGCCGAGTAGCAAACTGAAATTATAACGACCTCGATACATGACATCGTCGCCGAAAGATGTCCAAATAATATGCCAGGATCGAGATTCACCCAATCAACTCTCACCGAGGTTTACAGTATCTCGATGCTTGCCGATACAGAAAAACCAGAGGACAGTGTCATTATCAGTACAGCTGAGCCCAAAGGACAATCCGAATGAATACCATCTGACCGACACTGTGACCAATAGGACCACATGTGTTGGTGAAGACATTTTGATTGTAGTCGATTATACCTAACACGGATATGTACACGAACCATTAGATATTACGATGACTACAAAATACTATATATCGATGCCTATCTCAGTTGGAATCCAGAACGCTGACTCGCGCCACCCTTCTTCGGAGAATCCGAGGTTACATATGCTGTCGGCAGAAACAGTCATATCGGGGACCAATCGCCTACAAAACATTTTGTGGCTGCTATACAGCTAGAAAGAATCTATCTCTATGTTCTGAGCAAATGACGCACAAACTGTACACGTGTGTAGAGAGTGCATTACAAAAACACTAACTTTACTGTGACGTGAGTTGACAATTGCAGGTTCCAGATTTCCAGCTCCAAACCTCTGACTTTTGGCGGGTATCAAAAACATCAATATTTCTTATATTTTGAGTTGTGTCTTGTATGGATACATCTCTGCGATGAAATGGCGTCAAAACCAATTCTGTAACAGATAAAGAGAACCATTAACGTGTTAGTAGATTTCGATTTTCAGTGCTGTCTCCATCGAGCGTGCGCTCGTCTTGCGCTCAAGTACAAATCGCTCTGCCGCTGTTTTCAGCTCTGAAACGTTACTACAACGGTCATAATATTAGCGGGGGAGCCTATATCGGCCAGTTCTTTTCTCGTTGAGCATTCCTGTGATTTGAGTAGTATTCTTGGGAGCTCGCAAGTTCCGACATAGTCGTGCTTCAGCACTCTTCGAAACATACTTCTTAAAGGGAGGACATGCTACGGGGACATACCAGAATACGTATCACAGCGACACGAAGAATGGGGCCAAGTCAGACGACACGGGTGGAGCTTTCGTCGGGTCTTTGTTTCCAGAAATGGGCGCAGACCTCCACTCAGTGCAGTACGAAGTCTAGTAGGGCCCGTGGCTTACTACACATTTTGCAGTTCCCGGCCTAGTATGACTAGAGCCGGACTTTCACTCGGTGGAGTTCCGGGTCTAGTGCTACTAGACTCGGACATCCGCCTGGTGTACGCCCAGGTTCAGTAGTACTTGCTAATATACTACGAGCCGTGGAAGTTCAGGATGCATTTATACTGTGCAGCGTACTGCGACGTGTGAAAGTCCATTCGCATTTTTACTGCTCAGCAACGGCACTTTAAGTATTTCCAAATGGACTTTTGCAGCATTCGGAAATGCGTAAACTGCAGCTGCACAGCGTACTTACTCAAATGAAACAGCTCGTTCAATGTGTGCGGGGAGCGTCCGGTCGCATTCTACTATATTTCCGTACTGCTAAACGAATAGCCCTTCTAGAGTATATTGATGGATCTACGTTTGCACCATCATGCCCCACCATCACCCGCACTCCCTCACCCTCTTCACCTCCAACAGACCGCACTTCCAGCTTCGCATCGAACACCAAGCGCCTTCCTAGCCTTGACCGTCGCCTTCCATCCCGCCCACCATCCCTTCGAGTTTGTCTACCACACCTCATCAACTCCCGCACTCCCGCGCCGTCGCCACCTCCAACAGCCCGGACTCTTAGCATTGCACCAAAGACCGAACTCCTCATCACTCTTGCACGAGGCCATCCGTCCCGCCTGCCTTCCCTTCCAGTTTGTACACCACACTCCACTACCGCAAGCATTGCCTCGCCTTTCGCACAACCAACTGCTCGCTCTCCCTGCATGGCATCGCCCTACAGCTCCAACAGTCCGCACTTTCCGCATCGCGTCGCCTGCCAAACGTCTCGCCACTGTTAAACGACACCACCGATCCCGCCCACCACCCCGTCCAGTTTGCACACCACACCACACTACCACCCGCACCCCCTCACCCGCACCTTCTCACACTCTCCACCTCCCAGAGCCCGCACTCCCTGCATAGCATCTTATACCAGACGTCTTCCCAATTTTCAACGAGGCCACCCCTCCGACCCACCATCCCTTTCAGTTTATACACCCCACCCCACCGTCACCCGCACCGTCTCACTCTCTCCACCTCCAATAGCCCGCACTGCCGGCATCGCATCGCACATCACACGTCACGCCACTGTTCAACGACGCGTGCTTTCCCAATCAGACCCTTCGCGCCCGTGCGAGTACTATTTCGAATACGCGCTGCTTACCTGTGCTCGCCGTCGCATCATATGGAAAAACCGTCGCTTAGTACTTTCTGTTGACGGCGGGGTATCTTTGCAGATTTGATGAGGTGATGTGCCGCCTCTCCACAGCATAAATATGGCCTGTGGGAGTCTCTTGCGTTCCACGATTTCCCCGCCGTGCCTTGAAAACACCTTAAACCGTACGAAAAAATAAGAATCTTTCAATTAGGGAGATGGCAGTATCACTGCCCTCGATTCCCACATCTCGTTGTAGTACCCCTCAGAAAATGCATGATGATCTGATATCGACGGGGCCAATAGCGTGCGTGTGTGTCGAATGGCAGACCCCGTCTTCCGCCTCGATCACTTTAGCGTGCACGAGACCTGCACTAGGTTTCGTGAACGCAGGAGTGCTACCGACCAGACGTACCGTATTGTATTTAGTGTAAATAAGAAGATAGCCCCACCCGTGGAAATCGCCCTACCTCTCCGTTCTCTCCCTCCTCCCACCACCCCTTCTCCTTCCAGCCATCTTTGCCAGCCCTCAACATGCGCAGCAGATTTCGGGGCTGCATTTACTTGTCTTCCGACTCGTACTCCGTTTCCAAACACAAGCAAAAGTGTCGCTTTCGAGCACACCGACTGGCTGAGCTCGTCCCTGCTTCTCCGCAAGGTTCACCCGCCCCATAATTTCCTGTCCACTACGTTGATTACGTCATTTCTGATGAGGCTCCGACGTCCCTGCCTCCCTTGCTCTCATTCTCACGTCACCCTGAAGGAGAACCAACCACAAGTAAGACCGGCCCCCTCATACAATCTATCACAGTTTCTCTTCCCGAAGTAGAGAGAACTACCGGCCCGTACGGGGTCGACGAAAACATCTCTATCATGAGGGATCCCGACTTCTCCCTCGCGCGCTTTGGAGACCGCATTCGCTCGTGACAAGAGTGTCGCTCCCTCACACTCGCTGTTGTCGAGAAGGAGCTTTTCCATCAGGGCTTCCTCGCTGCCCGTGTGTTGGACCACAACAGTATGGCCTTCGGAACTGCCTACTACCAGGACCCTGTCAAGATCCTGCGAGAGCAATTAGGGCAAGATCACAGAGAATCTCGCTACTTCCACCCTTGTGGTGATCCCCAGCAGACTGACACGCATCTCTTCGCGCATCCCCTCGAGACTGACATGCACTGACGAGTTTGTTAAGACCTGAAGGAAGGAGTCACGGGAAGCGAGCTCGAGAGTGTCATCTGGGACACCGGGACGTCGGGGACCCACTCGTCTGTAGGTTACATACAGATCTATACGGATAAATCCGCCAGTATACTAAAGAGCAGCACTCTTGTTGCCGATCCCGTGCGTCTCGCTCTCCTCAACTTCACTGCCACTTTCCCCTCATGCCGCATAATTTCCGGGCCCACTGTCATTGGCTTTCTTCCTGCCAGCTCTTCCGCACTGTGGACGACTGAGACTTTGACGTCCTTTCGTCTTCTTTGAATAATCGCGCACCAGACATCAAAACCTTCACCCTATATGCCGCCCCGCACTCTCTGCTATCGCCTCTATATGAAAAAGCCCTCGTAGGCTGCACATGCTCAGATGTCTACCATCGTCTCTGGAATCGGACCCAGTCGTCACATGCTACTGTTGCGACACACTCGGGGCGAAGGGCATCACCGGGTGTTGATCAGGCACAAAAACCAGCCGAGCCTGCCACCATTACGAACTACCTTCAAATCCCCTTACGTCGTCGGTCTCATTCCGGCCGCGCATCTCGCAGTCAACCAGCCATTTTCGCAGAAAAGTGGCCAGTTTCGGCGCCGACACCGCTGCTTAGGCATTGCTGAGCAGGCCTCCTCATGCACGAGCTGCCACCGCACAGGTGCAAAAAACAGTGGCCTCCTCCTCACTGCAGAAATTGCCATTTTTTCTAGAAACATGCCCCCTGCTTCCGTCCGATTCTCATCTCGACATGCACTCCATTTTCGATTTCAAACCGCTGGACAGCCTCCATCTCGGCATCTCCAAGCTAATCGAGAACTGCATGTTTCTTACGCTCGACTCCCCTGTCCTACTCACAACGTGAGCATCCGCGGGCAACAGTCGGAAGCAGTTCAGAACCATCCGCACTGCCGCCCTTCGCAGAGTCAACACAGTTCTGGCTGCCATTCAGAGGGACTTCTACGTACTCGACCTATAGGTCCACTTCTCCGCCTCCGAAAACGGCAGTCGCATGAACGTACCCTCTACAAATGAAGGAGTCCGGTGCAGACTGGAGACCAAACACTTCAACTACATTGACGTGATTTTGAACTTATCACAGGAATCATAGACCGTTGCTGTGATGAAGCTCACTCCGCGCACCTCGCATCTATTTGCGCTCACTACTCAGACATTTTAATACTCAGCTCGAGTGTCTGCGTACTGACGCTGCGTACGCGTAGCAAAGATTTTCCTCCGAGACCCAGGCGTCGTGAAACTGATAAGCGACCTGACCTTCGCAGCCTCCGTGCCTGAAAAGCTTGGCATCACTCACCTTGATGACCAGCATCATTGGTCAGAGCTTTCTCGAGTCGTTGCCTTGTTCATGACTTCCGAGTGGCCGTCCGTCAACAACCCGGACCGCGCCGGAAAGTTTGAATCTGAAAACTTCTACGCGTGCGCGCCCGAGCGTTTCCAAGTCTACCTCGACTCGTTTGAGAAGTTCGGCGAGGCGATGGGCCTGATTTGTCATGACTTTTTAAGGGCTAGGATTGCTCAATTGAAACTCCTTAGACTTTCCGTCAAAGCGCTCTATCTGAACCAGATGCGTCTCTTCTTCAATAGAGACAACGACTCTGCACAAGATGTGGAGAAGCGCGAAAAGGCCCGCTCTCCGCCCTTCACGAATAAGGTATCTGAGCACTTTGCTCGCGGGCCCAGCACGCACACCGACCCAGCATACGTGACGGGCCCGGCTGCTGTGTCTCCAACACGCCGCTGTGACGGGCGTGCTCCTGCTTCCCACGTGACTGCATTCTAGCCTGCAGTCCGTGCGCAAAGGGCCGTAGGCGTGATTCCGGCGGGCAAAGCGGGAGCCAGAGAGAGAATGGCTGCACCCTCCTCACGGTTAACGCCTGGAATTATGGAGGTTGTGCAGTTGGGGATGTGTGCTGGAGTCAAAAAGGCAGTGGGGCAGTCGAGACGAGGAGTCGCTGAGAAGACGAAGGCGGCCCACGACGTCACGGGCCAACGTAAAGGTTCCCCGCAAAAGTTCGACGACGAGGTTTCGAACCAGCTGCTGGTCGGCACTACGGACCAGACCATAGCGTTTGGAAAAGCACCCGACAAATAGGAAAATCTGGCATATGTCGTCTGGCGGGCCGACGCCCCCCAGATCACGAAGAAGAGGAATTGCGGGTGTGGATGGCGAAAGACACGCCCCCCATGCTCTGTCTACTTCCCATCCCCGTGTCTACTGAGCACCGAGCGCACTTCTACAGCTCCATTCAGGGCGTAGTAGCCATGCATTGGCTTCAGTTCTCCATGGGGAGCTGCGTGGACTTTAGCGTCCTTGGGGCTATCGATGTGGGGCCCGACATCTGGAAGCCCAACCGGCTTCAAACACACTTGTGGAGGAACGTAGCAGATGGTGGTGAGTATTATGGTAGAGGGTATGCCTGCATTGAGAGGCAAAAAGGTGAGCTTCACCACCTCGGCTACACGTGCCTCGAGAATTTCTCTGACTACAGCGGCAATCCACGCGGAAGCCTCGAGCCCCTGACGTTGACGCCCCAGCGGAAGCTTTCCCCAGTTGAAAAGTTATTTTCGTTTATCACGAGTACGTTGAATGAGGAGGATGCGCTGGGACGGGGGCAGAATGAGACTTGGTGGACCCCGATGGTCAACGAGAAGGAAGACGGGCGGGACACAGTATACCGTGAGCTGCGAATCGCCCGCTACTCCAATGCACGGAGCCTCGTGATGGAAGCCTGTGAATCGAGGGGAGATGGGGTGTGGGCCTCGAGAAGGCGTCCACAGCTGAACGCGTGGGTGGCTCAGCATGCTGCCTTCGTCGGTCTGAGGAAGACATCTGGCAGGGAGCTGTTCATACCTAAGACGGGAGATCGGCTTTTGGTTACCGGGAGGTACTGCCCGCGGCAAGCCACGCGAAATGACTTTCACAAAACCTTGAAAGTGGAGACGCGGGTGTTCTTTTCAATCGTGAGGGGAGCTGTGGGGTTCCCGTTGTGGGTGTGTGACCGTTCACACGCGTTTGCATACCGAGAAGAGAGCGAGTAGGTGGCAGCGGCCGCGTTGTTCGAGATGAAGACGATGATTGTGCCGCCCAACCCTGTGTTTGAGGAGATGGGCATGTCACATACGCCTGGGCGGGGTATAAGGACCACGTTGCGGATGAGCTGACGGTACGGTACCATGCGCACTTTATGCTGGAAGGGAAAAGTGCGCGAGGCCAGCTGTTCTCTTCACTCAGAGGGCTACAGGAGTTCATGGCCATTGAGATGGCGCGTTTTAGGCGTAGGCGTAATGAAAGCGGTGAGGAATTGGACAGTGGGGACGACGCGGACGTGGTTCGGTTCGCGGACTCGGACGCGGACGGGAGTAACAAGGCAGAGGAGATCAGTCGTAAAGATGACGCTTTCGATATCGATGCCTCCCTCGACTTTCTTGCCGCCTCAAGCAGTAGTGAAGAAGACTAGTTGGCTATACGGAGAAGCAGCTGAATAGCGTGAAGTGAAACATCCTTAAATACTACTTGCCAGTTCGGAAATCGGTTGCCGCGAGCAGGCCACACTATGGCTGCTCAGAAAGACTTCAGCTCAGCCCCAAGAAAGGTCGCCCAGAAAAGTGTCCGATTTTTGGACCGCTTCATCAGGAAAAAGAGATTTCAGAAGTAGTGAAATTTCAGACTAACAGGATGTCACTAGTGACAGGGGCTGTGATCTACGAATGTGAAAACAAATGAGCAGACGGATTTGCAAAGTTTCATCTGAAAAACAACGTCCATCTGCCCATGGATTTTGACACGTGCAGATATGAGCCATTGTCACTCGTGACACGCTCCGATCTTAACAATGACATACTTTTCCCCGCCGCAAAATATATCTGTACAACCTCTTTCTGACGTCGACTCGAGGTTCAATTTGTTCCTACGCTTCGTGTGATACGTGGAAGACCTGCTCAGCACAAGATATCTGTGCTTTCCATTCCGCACGGGTCGCCTGTAGCAACTCTACGGCAAGGGTGGACGGAAGTGTTGGCGTCTGTGCCTCTTACGTGCATCTAAGGGTACGTGGCCCTATAACGTAGGAAGAAAGTTGTCCCGTATAAAAGGATGCCGACTAGACAGTACGCCTCAGTGTCGCGCGCCAATTGGCGGGTCTTCGCCGCAAACGACGCAGTGCCAGATGTATGAACTCGCGCGCGCATTATTGACCAGCGGCGGGTCGATGCAGAAAGTATGCTCAACTACACGAACGCATCGCGAAGAAAAGAACCTCTACGTTTGAGCCCTGCGACACATGTACACGTCTTATGTTCGGCACTCACTAAACTGACGCCATCCAGCCGTACTCGTTCAATGTGCCACGCCTTACGTAGATTACAGCTTAGTCATTGTTTGCGTTCCACTATGATCACGATTCCGTCACGGAAATCAGGGCAGAGATTTACACATCATCTCTTCCTATAAAACGTCCGCAAAATTCTGGGGGAGCCAGTGCACCCGAGCATATCCGAGCATAATGCTCAGTTTTCTGGAGCTGCAGATGGCTCACGGTGTGCTTAGCAGTCTTTAGTGCAGTGCCGTGAAAACCATTGGAAGGCAACCAAGAGTATGAACGATCCAAGGGAAGCCTACTCACGTCAGGCAGGCTATAGGCCATCATATGGCATTGAGGTACGTAAGGTGAGATGCGGATCTCGTGTGTACCGCACAACTTGCAGTACGGGCCGGATGTTCTACTAAGATATTAGTTGCAAGTAGTGGATGCAGGCGTTCATTTGGACGCTGCAATTCAAAATACTTATGTTTTGGAAGTCGGCGTCCATCCGAGAAATCGCCGTCCTACACGAATTCCATGTTTTGGAAGGCCATGGAGGTCAGCACCTGATAGCATTTCGAAATATGCAGTACGCGTGGAAGGTTTACTACGCTACTACACACGGCGGACGTCCGTATGCCTTTGCGCAAGCACAGACGCATTTTTGCCGGCACTGAATATGCGTTCCAAATCTCGGCACTGCGTCTACTCGTCTTCTGACGCGTACTCCCATCCCGAACACGGGCAACAATGTCACACCCGAACGCACCGACCGGCCGAGCTCGTCCCTACTTCTGCGCGAGGTTCCCCCCCGCCAAAACCTTTTCTCCACTCCGATGCCAGCGTCTTTTCAGATGAGTCTCTAGCAGCTCTGCTTCCTTTGCTCTCACTCCAGTGTCATCCTTATGCAGAACAGACTACACGGAAGAGCAACTCTTTGATACAGTCTGTGGCAGTTTCTGTCGCCCAAGTAGAGATGATTGTCGGCGCGCGTGTAGTTGATGACCTCATCTCTATTCTGAGGGATCCCGTCTTCTCTCACGCGTGCTTTGGAGACAGCATCCGCTCCTCACAAGATTGTTGCTCCGTCACACTCGCTGTTCTCGAGAAGGACCAGCACCATCACGGCTTCCCTGCGGCTCTTGTGTTGGAACACAGCGGCACGACCATCGGAATTGCTTACTTCCGGGACCATATCGAGATCCTGCGAAAACAAGTAGCGCAAGCTAACAAAGAGTCTTGCTACTTCCATCGTTCTAGTGCCCCCCCGCAGAGCGACGCACACGCCTTCAATGCTGCCCTCCAAACTGCAGTGCACCGACGAGTTTGTCAAGCCCTCAAGAAAGAAGTCATGGGGAACGAGCTCGAGGCTATCATGTGGGACACCGGGTTGTTCGGGATCTACTCGATTGCTTATTGCGTACACATCTATACGGATAAATGCGCCAGTACACCTAGAAATAGCGTCCTCGTTGCCTATCCCTTGCATCTCATTCTCCCCGACTTCACTGCCACTTTCCGCCGACGCTGGATACCGTCTCGGCACACCGTCGTCAGCAATCCTCCTCTACAGCTTCTCCCCACCGCGGACGACAGAGATTTTGCCGCACTCCCACCTTTTTCGACTAGTTGCGCACCAGACGCCAAATCGACCATATTATACTCTTCTCTGCACTCTCTGTTGTCGCCTCTGTATGGAAGAGCCGTCGGAGGGTTCACACATTCAGATGCCTTCCATCGTCTCTGCAAGTGTCACCCAGTCGTCACCAGGTACTATCGCAACATATACGAGGCGAACGACATCACTGGCACTCGACCAGGCACAAAAACGAGCCAAACATGCGCCCGTCGCGGAATACCTTCGAACCTCATCAGTTCGTCCGCCTCATTCTCGCCACGCACCACGCGGTCCACCAGCCATCTTCGCAGAAAAGTTGCCAACCTCGAGGTCGACCTTGCTGCTTATGCATCCCAATGTAACGCGGCTCAGGCACGAGCTGCCACTGCACAGGCACAACAGAACCACCCCACCTCCCCCCTGCGAAGGTTGCCATCTTTTCTACAAACATGACCCCTGCTTCCGTCCAATTCTGATGTCGATACGCACACCGGTTTCGGTTTCAAACCGCTGCACCACTTCCACCTAGGCATGTCCAAGCTCATCGAGACTAGCATATTTCTAAGAGTGGGCTGCACAGTTATTCTCACAGGGCAAGCTTCCGCCGGAAACATTCAGAAACAGTTCAGAATAATCTGCACAGCTCTCCTCCGTGAGGCCCACACAGCTCCGACTGCCATTCAGAGGGACTTCTCCGTTCCCAGCCTACACGTCGACTTTTCGGCCTCCGAAAAAGGCAGTCGCCTGAATGAACTCTACACATATGAAGGAGTGCACGGCATGCTGGAGGCCAAAAACAACAAGTCCGCTGATATGGTCTTTCCCATTATCGCAGGAACCAGAGACAGTTGCTGTGATAAAGCTGACTCCAAGCCCCTCGCATCTATTTGCACGCAGTACTCAAACATTCTACTAGTCAGATCGAGACAGGGACTAAAGAAGCACTGCAGCTCCCCCGAGGTTGACAACATAGAGGACCGTGTCAGTACGGTTAGAGCCTCCATGCTCGATATCTTTGGCGACCACCGCCCGACCGGGCTCAAGACCCTCCATTCCCCACTCCTCGCCCAGCTTGCAGATGACATCCGTGATTTTGAAGGCCGACAACATGTAGATGCCGATGTTTATGAACATGCTCCCACTGCATTTAAGCAAGACTACCGTTGCATCTCCAAGCGGATGGCAACAGACCAAGACAAATCGTCCGCCGCACCCAGCACTCCAAAAACCTTGCTTTCTTTCGAACCCGGGTCGGCTCCGTCTCCTTGCCGCGTCGCCTCACGACCCCGCACAGGAATCTAATCGACAGGCGTGGGGCGCGTCTTAGCAGTGAAGGCTTCAGAATGTACCTCTCCGAACCTGCTCAGTAGAGATTCCTCGCCATGCCCCTTCTTGGAAATGAAGAAGGCTGCCTCAGCGCCGCGATGCTCCGATCACTACTCGGAGAAGCTCCCGACATGTGCATCGATCTTCTTGTCCAGCTCGGTGAGCAGGCCACCGCCGTGCTGCTGGACTTTGTCCGCGGCGAGCTTCTCCGGCAGAATTCAGTCCACACCTGTCACACTCTCCAAATTACTATTGTTGAATGTGTTCACGTTCTTGGCTGCTCCTGTACTTCTTTGAGCGCCTATCATCCCGACCTGAATGCCGTCCGACTCAACGCAACGAGGAAACATGCCATTCAGCGCATTCATGCTAATAGCAGGTTTGGCCCGACAGAACGGGAGCGATTTAGCTTCGTGCTCCTAGCTGCTCACGACGAAGAACACATAGATACTGTATACGTGGTCCAGGTTCTGTTTCTCGTTCGTAAGCATGGCCATGAAATACGGCAACTGACTGAGTATGCGTTCGTTCGGTACATGTGTTATATTGCACTAATCGGGGCTGTGGATGGCACTCTACAACTCGTTTGATTAAGGTGGTCTACAGATGAAAATGTGAATCGCCCAAAACATTCCGAACCGCTCCCAGAGATGCACTGACAAAGTCGTCAAGTTCTCGCTTCTTCCTTATTTGGCCTGTGCAAGGCTTTTGGTATCATTGGGACAACTCGCATGGTGCGGTCAAATTTCCGGATCTGCCCTCTCACTCCCCGCTTCCACTGGCACTACCATCGCTTGTACATAAATAGGATCCTCGATGACCCTGATGCATAGCCGGTCTTACCTGACTCCTCCCCTCCAACGGACACGCGATTCTCTCTGCACTAGAATGTAATACACGAGAAAACGTGAATCCGTCTAGTGCGCAACCGAGGTACTAGTCCGGTCTCTTTCCGTCTCTCTCTTTTGCGCGTCGACAGATACTCGTCGTCTGCTTCAAGAACAGCCCACTGGGACGAATCGAGGGTTGTGTCCGGATTCCATAACAGGTCAGACGCGCCATTGCAAAGTTCGTAAGCTCCCTCACTGGAGTCTGCACGTGCATCGTAGTAGTTGACACCACTGCCACGCATACTGGAGATGTTGTCCGAAAATCATGTCTTCCGGACCGCCGCATAAAATTTGTCCTCTGAACCGACCTTCAACAGGTTTGTAGCTACTACACCGGCGCCTGCTTACAAATACTCGCCTTCCTGGGCACCGGATGTTTCCATCCCTTCATTAATCGACTATCACAAGCTCCCGTCAACAGTAAAACAATACCGAAGCATCTCTTGCCGAACAATTCGGCTCAAAACACTGCAAACGCGGCACAGTACTTGCGCAGTTGCCGAGGGCACGTACCTCAGAAACGTCAGGCCGGAAGTTGGTTCGTGCTGACCGCCACGGCCCTAAGTATCCTCTGGGCAGGAGACCAATTTTGATAGCCACGCGTCCCAGAGTGCGAGGTGCACAATGGACCCGTAGGCGGACAACCTATGCTATTGAGCATGGTACCCTCGGAACTATTAGAAAACATGTCCTCCCGAACAGGTTCCACACATTATGTCAGCACCTTGAAGATCACATTCCTCCTTCGGTACAAGGTAATCACTTTATGCCAGATCTTTGACCATGTTGAATTGCCAACAGGACAAGTATGGAGTGCCTTGTCCCGCTCTGAACTCATCAGACTCATCCCCGCCCAAAGTGCCTGAGATGAGCGCTCCACGCGCCCGGTGTCCGATACGAACGTGGTCTTCCGGGAAATCAAGAAAAAGTACACATTGCATTGGGACAGCCTGTCCCTAGCGACTCTCTTCGGCGCGCTCTTCGCGTCAGATGTTGTCAGCCTCATCGTTGCACGAGGAGCACTGTCTCTCTCAGTAGCCTCGTCGCATTCGCGGCGGGAGTTGGCGTCGAAAAGCAACGATAACCAGTTCCCGGTGGAAAGCACGCCACGTACCATTCCGACCCGAGACGTTGCCTTATCGTAATAGGAACGCGTATAGTACTGCCTACGATTGGCCAGAACCATCGGTGGATTTCGGAGGACACCTTTCCGGCCGTTCGCGGAAAGCTCCTCCGCCACGCCCTGGTCACTGAAACCGGTCTGGTTCTTGACTCGAACAGAACTTGTTTGGTCCAGCTCAGCAGTTTCGCTGTGCCACCGTTACAGAACCTGCTTCTCGATGGTCTAAGCAACACCTATGTACTTCGCCTCCACTTGTGTCGTACGCTTGCGACTCTGACCACTTCCAGTTCCGGCACGCAGTGTGGCCTCCTGGATGGCATTAGACATCCCGCCCGCTACCCGTAAGGTCTTATTTTGCTGCTTGACATCCTTGAATTCGGCTTGCAGGCACAGGTAATCGAAAAACGTCACCTTAGTCGTCACTCACACCTCAATGAGCTCTTGATCGGCGTGCCAGAGCTTCTCCGTGTAGTTGTTGACGCCTGTCTTCAGACCAGAATTCTCTTGCTCCTGCATTCTGTCCCTATTCGTCTACTCGGCAAGCATGGTGTGTAGCTCTTTTGTCTACTCACACGAGATCGATTGTGAGCGAGCTACAACCGAAGCTTCAACCTTTGCCCGAGACGGCATGGGCGGAGGCAGAGAACAAGAGGGTCGCGTACCCGCTGCGCCAGGAAGACACAGGGTCGCACGATTATTTTGCACAGCTCCGCGGCGGATGTGCGACCGCACAGGGACGGCAATGCTGAGCGTGGGGACACGTGGAGCGGACGCAATTCTGGCCCGGATGGTGAAGCTGGCTGTGCTCGAGCTGCAGACAGATTGAATAGACGGAAGAAAACCAGGCATCTGGTTGGTACCATGCAAGGATGGAATCGCCAGTGTCACAGCAGCACCGTAGGTCGCCAGAGTATTGGTCACATGGACTTGTCATCTTCTCGACCAAACAAAGACGGCGCCAGCATTGTCTGCAGCTGCAGAAACCCTTTTAACTTCCCTGCCGGATGCGGTTGAGTTGCACTAATCTCGCGGTTCGGTCTAGTCACATCCATTGGCGAGGCCGGGGCATGATCGTCCCTCTTCTGCTCCTCGAGAATGCGCTTCCGAGATCTTCGCATCGGAAGAGCCCTTCTCGTCTTTGTGGCCGGCTGGCCACCGGCATAGAGCAGGTCCACACGCAGGACAGAATAGACGGGAGCGTGGTGAGAAGAACAAGTTCGAAAACTACATAGCAGTTGTTGTGAACTGAGCAGTACAAGTCCCAGCTAGGAGCTACCACCCGTAGTGAGGCCTTTGTAAGGTCAAGCACACGCGGAGACTATCTGCGGACGTTTGAAGTATCATAAGCGTCCACGGCAGGACGGGAAACAGGGGCAGAGGGCCGGCAAATGGACATTCCCCAAACTAACGAAAGCTCAGACTTCGGTGTTGTCACTAATGACAGGAGCCTGGATGTGCAAATGTGAAGTTACGTAGACACATGGACGTTGTTTTCAATATTAAAGTTTGCACATCCATCTGCTCAAGAGTTTCACATTTGTAGATTGCAGCCCCTGTCACTCGTCCCACCCTCCCGCACTCCAAGCAATCTATTTCTTCTTCTAAGTTGCGTGAACGGGGCGCCACTGATCGTAACTGGTCTAATAGAAGAGAAACGTGAGCGTCGTTGAGCATGTCGTGTTGCTGGCCGCTATCTGCATGTTTGCCATGGAAAAGGTACAGACGTGCGTCTACAGTATGACCGTTCACAACCTCGTGATATCAATGTATCGACGCGATCTCCCCTGCATTGCTTGCTTCGTCCTCCTCTCTCCTCTCTGGGTTTCCTTGCTTCGCTTACGACGCTCTGCTCCCTTCTCCTTGCATCCCCCTCGATCTCTGGGCTTCTTTCCCTCTTACGTTCCTCACCACACTGTAACCATGGCGCCGACCAAACTCAGCCGGCCCGGGACAGCCGGTAGGTGCTTGCCTGCTTTTCTTGCCCTTTTCACCCCATCCGAAGTGACCGCGAAGTTTGAGCTCGTGAAGTTCCACAAGTCGGCCTTCCTGCACTTGGTCATGGCAACAGACGACGAGGCCTCAATTCTTATCAAAGAAACCGCTACCGTGAAGAGCAAGTAACGCAAACCTGGTAGCGACTTTCGTAATTCTATCGACAGCGACGACCCGGTCTCTCACGGGCTGGGCAGCGAGCCGATGAAGCAGATAATGCGTGCTTCGCGGTCAACCGTGTTGCTGACCCGAAAAGACAAGAGGATTGGAGAGTTCGCGCATGAAGCTCTGCGTCAGAAAAGCTATGGGGCGTCCCTTACTGTTGGTAGCAAGTTCGTTCCCTCTAAGCCCGGCACGGTTCAGTACGTAGCTGTGCTAGGAATCTTTTCTGTCGGGCGCCCCAGAACCGTCGAGGTTCTTATGTTCTTCCGCACGATAAACGTATGCCGCTCGAAGCGCGGCACCGAACGTGTATTCGCCTTAAAGAAGGTAAATCAAACCGGAAACCGCCTCTCGTTTTCTGCGGAATTGCTGGCTCGGGCGTGGACGAAGCACGCAAAGACAGTGGGAGTGGTGCGGTGTGATGGGTTAGTCGTACCCTACCTTCTGGTTCGTCTGCGTGTTCAGCACTTTGTGGGTTTGAAGTCACGCGCTGATGGGTTTGAACCCATCATACAGGAGACCATGCTGGAAGGGAATAGGGTAGCAAGTGTGGAGGAGAGTACGAGCAGTACGGTAGCTCGCGGCCAAAGTGCAAAGACAGATGCGGCAATTCCGGCGGTTACCGGTCCGTTCCTGTCGAGCTTCCCAGCACTGGCTACAAACAAAACTTCGTA